>JAKWIY010001830.1:0-14986 GCA_027704805.1 Solanum corneliomulleri | reverse complement strand
AACGAACAAGTACAACTCACTCAAACTCATAAAGACACATAAACACTTTCTAAGGCTCACTTTCCAAACGTCATGGACGTTCTTGGACGTTTGACCTCCAAACTTAACTAAACTTCATACACCGTCTAAGGACATCAATATAACTCACTTTAACACAAAATTAACTCATGAAAAACTCACTAATCTCTAGTTCACCTAAGTTCATTTTAGGGTGTTACATTCTCCCCGACTTGGAATAACATTTGTCATCGAATGACACTAAACACTTTATGACCATAAAGGGATAACTTAGAGTCATATAAAACATTAAAATCAAGGCTCATACATAATATTCAAGTCACCAACTAACAAGAAGCACAATTTCACACTTTCAAACACTTTGCAACACAAGCACTTTCCGAGAATATTCACTTTTCAAAATCCACTCTTATTCTTCACTTGTGGAGGAATTACCTTCTCCAACATTAAATATATTCATATACAAAACTTTTACACCCATTGAAGCCACAATTCATGAAAAAGCAATTTGTTTTAAAATCAAGATTTTTACAGTGAGCATCACTGTAACACAAACAACTTTGAGAAATTTCACAAATTCAATCTCAGTTTCAGTTCTTCACTTATGAAGGAACTAACTTATCCAACACTAAACATTCTTATACACATAATTTTCATACATATTGAGACCATCATCCATGCAAAATTGAATTTGTCAAAAGTTGAACTTCTTTACAGTGAACTTAAAACTTCACTGTGTCACTTTCTTAAAAATTCTATAATGCAGTTTTCAAGCAACTTTTACAAGATGGCATGACAATATGAGAGACAAGACCATACTAACTCACTACAAAGAGACTTGGTAAGTTACAGTAAGTGCAAAGTGAGAGTAGCATACCAAAACTACCACTCCCACTTTGTGACCCTCGAGGATTCTCTTGGACTAAGTACACTACATGCAATTCTACTTAACATTCATTATGCAAAACTTAGATTTAACTTGCTTTTTTAACATTAGACCTTAATTCATCTAACTTCATATACAACACATGATAACTCATTCATACACTTCATATTCAAAGCAACCTTGAACAATTTAAGCACTATCATTAGCTACACCTTAACAACAGAGCATATGTTGACTACAAATCTTTCCCATGCCATCACGATAACTTCAAGAGCCTCCCAAACATTTTTCCATCAAGAACCTCATAACAAAAGGAAAAGTTCAACTCAAACTATTATGCTAGACTATTAATCATTACCAAACTACTAAGGATTTGGTCTCAAGCTTGAATGAGAACAAAAAGGGAAGTGAGGATACAAACTACCTTTCTACGCTACTCATTTTCCCCCACTTATAGTAATGCCATATTCAAGGCCTCATACTTCAAAGTCCCACTATGCTTCTCACAAGATAGGAACTCATACTACTCTTAACTCATGAACATCAAGACTAAACATCAACTCAACTAGTTAATCATAACATTTTCCTCTTAGGATTCAAGCCTAGACAAACATTCTTAAACATCACCTCATTCAACTCTTAGGCACCACTTAACTTAATCTCATGGAACAAAACTCCTCCTTTCCCTTTCCACCAATTAAGGTAGATTCATTTCGAAATCAAAAATCTTACCATATAAACACCACCATTTTGCTAGCATAACTCCACAACTTCCTCACTAGGTAATCATACCACATTTCCTCCTTAGAGTAAACCTACACATGAACCTCAACCAAATCACAAGAAAAACTATGAAACATCAGTCACACAAGAGGGTTGCCCTCAACTACTACAAAATCTGCACATTCCTCAAATTTGCACCTTAAAGATTTCTACTATCATTGAACATAATCACAAGATAACTCATTTTCTCTCAAAGGCACTCTATTCAATCATTATAACTCTTGCCATGCTTAGAACTACATCACCATAAAATTTCTCATCACAATGTTTCCAACTTCATAAGTCACACATAACCATAAATGGATTCACATCACTATTCTCAAAACTAACCTTCACATTTACTCTTCTAGACAAAAAACGATCATAAGCATCAAAACTCACCTTTTGCTCCTTCAAAATAGAAGCATCTCCCTTTCCAACCCATCACACCTAGAAAACCACCGGTCAAAAGAGATAAAGAGAGAGATCTTATGGAGTTATGTTTTATAGCACGATACAAGAGTAATGAAGAAAGTGAAACTCTATCGTCTTATAGCCTCTTGTCAATAGATGTGACGCGACTCACACCAATGACCAAGACTCTACTAGACGTGGGTTGTGTGACTTTTAGACCCTAAACTATTTTCCAAAACCTTATACTCTGATACCAAGTTTGTCACGACCCGAGAGTACCTCCTAGAAGTTAGGGAGAACCCTTGATTGGGACAAGGCGTACTTGACCCTTTGGGGTCTTGTACAATCCCTTTAACTATCATTCATTACATAAGACATGAAATTAGTGTGGAATTTAAAATTTTTACGATATTTAATGTAAAAGAAATTCTTTCATAAATAGTAAGAAAAACTCATCGTCACAAGCCAAACTTAAAGACACGACATAATATCTTAGGACACGACCCTTTACATTGAATAGTACATAATAAGTCTTAAAGATAGAAACTAAGAAAATATAATATGCCCTCGAATATATGAGGACATACTTAGTCTTGAGAGAGTCTTTCTAAACCTATACTTATATAGTATAGACTAGTATGGGGTTAGTACAAACAATGTTCTAAATATAGCATGTGCACTAACATGCAAAAAGAGATATTTTAGTAAAAGTACACTTTTATGCCAATTAAGTAAAACATTTATGAATATACAAGTAAGAAACCATAAGAATTATTCATTTAACACTTACAGAAGGATTTCCATAATTTTACACAAAAGGAACATTTTGCAGTAAGCTACAAAATTGTCACAGTGAACTCTTTCAAGTTACAGTGAATTCATTTTATCCAAAAACAGTGAACTCATAAAGTCAAGCCAAGAAGAAGTGAACTCATTTCCTTTGGAGTTTCCCTAGATAAGGTTATCGTAAGACTCACCAAGGTAAGACATGAAGGAAACTCCCATACACCTCCTTCACTACACACCTAGGTGATCCCCAAGACTACCCTGTCTAGGCTTACTCGCCTCGGGAGAACAAGTCCCCACTAAATGACAAGAAGTTAGAAGAACACTCAAACAACACACTAAGACTTCCCTTTCGAAATGTCTACTTAGTTCAATGAGTACATGGAGTCCCATTCAACCCCCTACCCTAAGTAGTACACTCTTTTAGAAGACTTAGATCATTCAACTCATATAAGACTCACCAAGACTCCCCTTTCGGAATGCCTACCTAGTTCTATGAATAGATGGTGTCCCATTCCACCAATTACCCTATGTAGTAAACTCTCTTAGAAGACATAGTACTTTTATTTCTTTTGTGGGGTTTAGCTTAACTGACATAGAACATGAGAGTTAGACATGGAATTCTGATACTATCCTTATTGGAGGAGGGTCCCCTCACTTACCTTGAGTCAGGTCTTACTTTTAGCTTTTACATGGTTTTCCCAATAGATACAAATATTCGGGCACTTAGTTAAGCGATAAGAAAATTGTTATTAAATAACTCATTCTATACTAATGAGGAGTACTCGTCTCAATATTTAAATTGGAATACAACTTCTCAACTCACAAAGTGTAACCACCACATCTTCATATCCTCTCGGTGCTTGGCATAACTCCCCACGGATTGTCAACATTCTTTATGATATACTAAGGGATAGCTAATTAGCACACATCTCAACTCACGAGGGTACTTATTCCTAGAGGTTACATTGGAATACCACATCTCAACTCAAAAGGGTATAAACCTCCATCTTATCTTAGAAATCTCTTGTAATAGTGAGGTTTCTACTAAACACTTCATCTCCACTAAGAAGAGTGTTTGCCATTAAAATCCCCTTCTTATTTTTTTTGTCTAACTTCATTCACTCATTCATTCAAAGTATGAGTATGTGTGTACATGTGAGCACACCTTTCACATAATCCTCATTCCATTTACATTTAATTCTATATATGCTTTAGACCTTCATTAATTACATCATACACTTTAATGTACTTTACATAATCATGTAATTCATTTAGGCATAAACTCTAGCCTACTTCACATAATGTAATGACCTGTTTTAGTCTTTTTTGAGCAAACAGATTTTAAATCTGGAAAACTGTCTGTGGTCGACGATCCCACGACGTACCGTCATGGGCACGACGGACCGTCGGGGGTCCTCACTTCCAAAACACTTAGAATTCTGAAATTTGGGTAACTGAAATCGACTCTCTGATTTTCGCGACGAAATGGCAGGACGACCTTCACAGGCATAAGACGGGCCGTCACAGACCCTAGTGAATTTAGTCTCTGAACTCCATGACTGAAGCAGCAGGACGGACCGTCGCACAGCACGACGGGCCGTCACAGGCTGCGTAACCCTGACTAGATCAGATTTCTGTTAAATATTTTAAGGGACGTTTTGGACTATTACTGCTTATAATTATAAAGTTAGTGGTTTAATATAAATAATTCAATTACTTGGGGGTTAAAGGACATAACCTTGAGTTAATTAGTGGGTTACTTTTGTCTCATCTTTTATACTTAATTATATGTTAATTAGGGTAAAAGAAAAAGGGTTTGAATAAGAAAAATAGAAAGAACAGAGAGAGGGAGAAACGATCGATCAAGAGGAGAGAACGAAGAGGAAATCAAAGCTTTGGAAAAGTAGATTTCTTGATCACGAATTCTTCGGTGGAGGTAGGTTATGGTTTATGCTATTTCATAGTAAACTCTTAATAGCGAATGATATGTATTGGGTAGTATTGTAAACCCTTCTATATACTTAATTGTATGCTTGCATGAATGTGATTATATAATTGTGATAAAATAAGCATGATGAGGCTATTGAATCCTAAATCTTGAAAACCTACTTGTTAATGATGATGCCTTGGTATAAAAGAAGGCTTGATGAACTAAAAGAATGAGGTTAGTGGATCGGGTGTCACGTTCCGACACCAGGATAGTAATAGAGGATCGGGTGTCACGTTCTGGCACCAGGATAGTATATGGATCGGAGTGTCACGTTCCAACACCAGGATAGTATGATGAGGATCGGAGTGTCACGTTTCGACACCAGGATAGTATATGGATCGGGTGTCACATTCTGACACCAGGATAGTATGATGAGGATCGGAGTGTCACGTTCCGACACCAGGATAGTATATGGATCGGGTGTCACGTTCTGACACCAAGATAGTGTGATGAGGATCGGAGTGTCACGTTCCGACACCAGGATAGTATGATGAGGATCGGAGTGTCACGTTCCGACACCAGGATAGTAAAGAGAATGAATCTTGAAATATGTTAATATACTCAATTTAATGAACCTATTTCCAAAATGAGTATGGTATTGAGGCTTGAGTCCTCATGGGTGTACTTGGCGTACTTATTAATGATTATAGTACTTGTTGTTGCTACCTGTTGAGTATTGTAGTTGATTTTATGATATTATCTGATATATACTGTTTTCTATTTTTAGTTGGCCGATGATACCTACTCAGTACTTGTGTTTTGTACTGACCCCTACTTGTATGTTTCTTTCTTTGTTATTTGTGGAGTGCAGCAAACGTACCGTCGTCTTCAACTCAACCGCAACTCTAGCCAGTCTTCATTACACCAGATTTCAGGGTGAGCTAATGCTTTTATCTTGGACTGGATCTCCTTCTTCATGTCTTGATGCCTTGAAATCCTGGCATGGACTAGCTTTTTACTTATTTTAGCTTCTTAGAATACTCTTAGTTTAGTAATTTGAGGATAAATGTTCTTGTGGTGATGACTTCCAGATTTTGGGAATAATAAGTATTGGGTTTTAGAAGTTATTTAATCGATTTTCATTAATAAGTTTTAAGTCTTCCGCATTGTATTTTGTTCATTATGTTTGAAATGTTGGGGTTTAGATTGGTTGGTTCGCTCACATAGTAGGATAAGTGTGAGTGCCACTCGCGGCTCGATTTGGGTCGTGACAAACTTGGTATCAGAACATTAGGTTTGTTGGTCTCATCACACAAGAACGGGTCTAGTAGAGTCTTAAGGAACGGTAGGGGGACGCCTTACTTTTCTTTGAGAGGCTATAAGACTTAGGAAAATTCCATTCTTTTTCTTTTCTTTCGTGCTCTTACTTGGATCCCATTGGTATCTAGGTGATACAAATTGGTATCTGACCATCTTCACACTATTTCGCAGATGGTTAGAACTAGAGCAACGACTGCGCCAACACCAACACCGGCAAGACAAGAAGCGTCTGAGCCAGCCACAGGGGCTGTAGCTTGAAGAGGAGTAGTGGCAAGAGGCCGTGGAAGAGGTCGTGGGAGGACGTCCTCTAGAGGATGAGGACAAGCACCTAGCCCATCTGGTACTAGGGCGGTGACTCCTCCACCGACTGAGGAAGTAGTAAGAGAGGGTGAGGAAGGGGAGGATGAACAAGTGCAGAATGAGGAATTACCACCCCAACCTACCCTAGAGATGATTAATCAGGTTCTTGCTTATCTTAGCGGGTTATCTGATCAAGGCCAGACACCTCCAGTGTTTTCTGCACCAGCACCTCAGATTCCGGAGGTACAACATGCAGCTACTGTGGCTCCCCGCATGGATGCCTCATTGGAAATAGGCACGTTGCTCGTTTGACTACAAGGCCTATAATGACAAATGATCAGCATGAACTTTTCAGTAAGTTCTTGAAATTGAAACCTCTAGTCTTCAAGGGTGTTGAATCTGAGGATGCCTACGATTTTCTGGTTGACTGTCATGAGTTACTACATAAAATGGGCATAGTGGAACGGTTTGGCGTTGAGTTTGTAACCTATCAATTTCAGGGAAATGCCAAAATGTTGTGGCGGTCACATGTTGAGTGTCAACCCGCACAGTCTCCACCTATGACTTGGACGTTATTATCTAGCTTATTTATGGAGAAGTATATTCCTCGGACCTTGAGGGATAGGAGGAGAGATGAGTTCTTGAGCCTAGAGCAAGGCAAGATGTCAGTTATTGCGTATGAGGCTAAGTTTCGTGCATTATCTAGGTACGCCACCCAGCTTTGTTTCAGTCCACAAGAGCGGATTTGCCATTTTGTGAAGGGGTTAAGGTCAGAATTGCGGATTTTAGCCTTACAGGTAGCGGCTACAGCAAAATCCTTTCAGGAAGTGGTAGACTTCGTGATAGAGGTGGAGGGAGTGAAGCCAGATGACTTCACCATGGCATCAACATCTAAAAGGTTTCGTAAGGGAGGTGAGTTTAATGGTTCTTACTCCAGAGGGCAGGGTTCAGGAGGTTACCCAGCCCGACCTATTCAGTCTTCATTGCAGACTGTAGTTGGGGGTCCACCAGACCGTCTTTCAACATTTCTCTGAGTTTGGTGGTTATCCCCAGACTTGGTCATTCTCACAGAGGCCGATGCTTGAATCCAGAGAGTGTTATGGATGTGGGGAGACTGGACATATTAAGAGTTATTGTCCAAAACAGAGTTACAGACCTCCAATAGTCAGAGGTAGAGGTGGTCATGGAAGAGGCCGTCATTCTGGAGGACGTGGTGGTCGAGGTAATGGTGGTCACCAAAACGGCCGGGGTGATGGGCAAACTGGAGCCACTACAGCACAACATGATAGGGGCAACGGACAGACAGGCGATAGGGCCCATTGTTACGCTTTCCCTGGGCGGTCTGAAGCGGAGACATCTGATGCTGTTATCACAGGTAATATTTTGGTTTGTGATTGCATGGCTTCTGTATTATTTGATCCTGGCTCCACATTTTCATATGTATCTTCCTCATTTGCTACTGGTCTTAATTTACATTGTGAATTGCTTGACATGCTTATTCGTGTTTCTACTCCGGTGGGTGAGTCTGTGATAGTCGAAAAGGTGTATAGGTCTTGTCCTGTGGCTTTTGTAGGGAGCAATACTCATGTAGACTTAGTTATTTTAGAAATGGTTGACTTCGATGTAATTCTGGGTATGACTTGGCTTTCTCCAAATTTTGCAATATTGGATTGTAATGCTAAAACTTTAATGTTGGCCAAGCCTGGGACAGATCCGTTAGTATGGGAGGGCGACTACACTTCCACTCCGGTTCGTATCATCTCCTTTCTTCGTGCTAAGAGAATGGTTAGTAAATGGTGTTTAGCTTTCTTGTCACACCTCAGGGATGACACTACCCAAGTACCTTCAATTGAGTCGGTTTCGGTAGTACGTGAGTTTCTGGATGTGTTCCCTGCAGATCTTCCTGGTATGCCATCGGATAGGGATATTGACTTTTGCATTGATTTGGAACCGGGTACTCGCCCCATTTCTATACCCCCTTATAGAATGGCTCCCGCGGAGTTAAGGGAGTTAAAGGCTCAACTTCAAGAACTGTTAGGAAAAGGCTTCATTAGACCAAGTGCATCTCCTTGGGGTGCTCCTGTTTTGTTTGTGAAGAAAAAGGATGGGAGTTTTCGGATGTGCATAGACTACAGACAACTGAATAAGGTAACTGTTAACAACAAGTATCCTCTTCCTCGCATCGATGATTTGTTCGATCAGTTAGAAGGTTCTTGTACCTTCTCAAAATTCAATTTGAGATCTGGTTATCATCAATTGAAAATACGGGTAACGGATGTGCCCAAGACTGCCTTTCGGACCAAGTATGGGCATTATGAGTTCTTAGTAATGTCTTTTGGGCTTACAAATACCCCTGCTGCTTTCATGAGCTTGATGAATGGGATTTTTAAGCCATATCTGGACCTCTTTGTCATTGTATTCATTGATGATATATTGGTATACTCAAAGAGCAAGAAAGAACATGAGGACAACTTGAGAATTGTATTGGAAATGTTGAGGGAGAAAAAGCTTTATGCCAAATTCTCCAAGTGTGAGTTTTGGCTAGATTCAGTGTCCTTCTTAGGGCACGTGGTTTCTAAGGATGGAGTGATGGTGGATCCATCTAAGATTGAAGCAGTGATGAATTGGGAGAGACCTACTAATGTTACAGAGGTAAGGAGCTTTGTTGGTTTAGCTAGCTACTACCGTCGATATGTCAAGGGATTTTCCTCTATTGCTTCCCGACTGACAAATTTGACTAAGCAAAGTGTTCCATTTGTATGGTCAGATGAGTGCGAAGAAAGCTTTCAGAAGCTCAAGACCTTGTTGACTACTGCACCAATCCTTACCCTGCCAGTGGACGGTAAGAATTTCATTGTCTATTGTGATGCATCCTATTCGGGTTTGGGTGCAGTGCTGATGCAAGAGAAGAATGTAATTGATTATGCTTTGAGGCAATTAAAAGTGCATGAACGTAACTATCCGACCCATGATTTCGAATTGGCTGCGGTAGTGTTTGCATTAAAGCAATGGAGACACTACCTATATAGGGTGAAGTGTGAAGTCTATACGGATCATCGTAGCCTACAGTATGTCTTTACTCAGAAGGATTTGAACTTGAGATAGAGGAGATGGATGAAACTACTGAAGGACTACGATATCACTATCTTGTATCATCCGGGAAAAGCTAATGTTGTGGCAGATGCTTTAAGTAGAAAAGCAGGGAGCATGGGTAGTTTAGCCCACTTACAAGTTTCTAGACGCCCGTTGGCTAGAGAAATCAAAAATTTGGCTAATGACTTTATGAGGCTAGAAGTAAATGAGAAGGGAGGATTTTTGGCCTGTGTGGAGGCAAGATCTTCCTTTCTTGACAAGATTAAGGGAAAGCAATTTACTGATGAGAAATTGATCCGAATCCGAGATAAAGTTTTGCGAGGAGAGGCTAAAGAAGCAACAATCGAAGAGGAAGGTGTTTTGAGGATTAAGGGAAGAGTATGTGTACCCCGCGTCGATGATTTGATTCACACTATTCTTACAGAGGCTCATAGTTCAAGGTATTCTATACATCCTGGTGCAACCAAGATGTATCGTGACCTAAAGCAACACTTTTGGTAGAGTAGAATGAAGTGTGACATTGTTGATTTTATTGCCAAATGTCCAAATTGTCAGCAAGTAAAATATGAACACCACAGGCCCGGAGGAACACTTCAGAGAATGCCCATTCCTGAATGGAAGTGGGAAAGAATTGCAATGGATTTCGTGGTTGGTCTTCCCAAGACAATGGGTAAGTATGACTCCATTTGCGTAATTGTTGACAGATTAACTAAGTCTGCTCATTTCATTCCGGTCAAGGTGACTTACAATGCAGAGAAGTTAGCCAAACTTTATATCTTGGAAGTTGTCCGATTGCATGGGGTGCCACTCTCCATCATATCAGATAGAGGTACGCAGTTTACTTCTAAGTTTTGGAAAACATTGCATGCGGAATTGGGTACAAGGTTGGACCTTAGTACTGCATTCCATCCTCAGACCGATGGTCAGTCTGAGCGAATGATTCAAGTGTTGGAGGATATGCTTCGTGCATGTGTGATAGAATTTGGTGGCCATTGGGATAGCTTCTTACCTTTAGCAGAGTTCTCCTACAACAATAGTTATCACTCAAGTATTGGTATGGCCCCATTTGAGGCACTGTATGGGAGGAGATGTAGATCTCCCATTGGTTGGTTTGATGCATTTGAGGTTAGACCTTGGGGTACTGACCTTCTGAGGGAATCGTTATATAAAGTGAAATGCATTCAAGAAAAGCTTTTAGCTGCTCAATGTAGGCAGAAGGAATATGCAGATCGAAAGGTTAGAGACTTGCAGTTTATGGAGGGTGAGCAAGTCTTGCTGAAGGTTTCGCCCATGAAAGGGGTGATGCGTTTTGGTAAAAGAGGTAAGCTAAGCCCAAGGTATATTGGACCATTTGAAGTACTTAAGCGAGTAGGGGAGGTGGCTTATGAATTAGCCTTGCCTCCGGGGCTGTCAAGAGTGCATCCGGTATTTCATGTGTCTGTCACGACCCAAAAACCGAGCCGCGACTGGCACCCACATTTACCCTCCTATGTGAGCGAACCAACCAATCTAACCCTTATCATTTCAACATATATCAACAGAAAGTAATGCGGAAGACTTAACTCATTAATAAAATCAAATCAATAACTATTATTATCCCCAAAATCTGGAAGTCATCATCACAAGAACATATATAATCAAATGACTAAACTAAGAGTATTCTAAAAGCTAAAACAAGTAAAAGCTAGTCCATGCCGAAAGCTCAAGGCATCAAGAATTGAAGAAGAAGATCCAGTCCAAGCTAGAAGCATTAGCTCACCCTGAATTTCCGATTTAGTAAAGACTGGCTTGAATTACTGTTGAGTCGAAGACGACGGCGCGTTTGCTGCACTCCACAAATACAAAGAAGAAAACATAAAAGTAGGGGTCAGTACAACCACAAGTACTGAGTAGATATCATCGGCCAACTCAAAATAGAAAACAGTAAATATCAAGTAATATTATAAAACAACTATAATACTCAACATGTAGCAACAACAAGTACTATAATCATCAATAAGTACTAACAAGTTCATCCATGAGGACTCAAGCCTCAGTATCATACTCATTTGGGAATTAGGTTCATTATATTGAGTATCTTAACAAAGTTCAAGATTCATTATCTTTCTTCCTCTTGTGTCGGTATGTGACACTCCGATCCATATTCTATCCTGGTGCCGGAACGTGGCACTCCGATCCTCATTCTATCCTGGTACCGGAACGTGGCACCCAATCCATATTCTATCCTAGTGTCGGAACGTGACACTCCGATCCTCATTCTATCCTGGTACCGCAACGTGGCACCCGATCCATATTCTATCCTGGTGTCGGAACGTGACACTCCGATCCTCATTCTATCCTGGTACCGGAACGTGGCACCCGATCCCCTAATTCATCAATCCTTCTTTTATTCCAAGGCATCATCAATCTCATTATATAATTTATCAAGCCTTCTTTTATACCAAGGCATCATCATTAACACGTGAATTAGGGTTTTCTTTCAAGATTTTGGATTCAATAACTTCATCATGCTTATTTTATCACAATCACATAATCATATTCATGCAAGCATACAATTAAGCATATAGAAGGGTTTTACAATACTATCAATACATATCATTCACTATTAAGAGTTCACTACGAATATCGTAAAAACCATAACCCACATGTCGTTACAATAGATACAAATTTACCCATCATTCGTCCTCGAACGATCACAAGAAGAAAAACAAGAGCGAGAAGGAGTACCTGAATCCTTAAACAGATGTGGGTATTTTTCTTGCATATCTACCTCCTTCTCCCAAGTGGCTTCTTCAACCAGTCGATTCTTCCATTGCACCTTGATGGATGCAATCTCCCTTGACCTCAACTTGCGAACTTCTCTATCCAAATAGCAACAGGCTCCTCCTCATAAGACAATTTTCATCAAGCAAAACTGAATCCCAACGGATAATGTAGTTTCCATCCCCATGGTATCTCTTCAACATCGACACATGAAATACCGGATGCACTCCGGACAGCCCTGGAGGCAAGGCTAACTCATAAGCCACCTCCCCTACTCGCTTAAGTACTTCAAATGGTCCAATATACCATGGACTAAGCTTACCTCTTTTACCAAACCGCATCACCCCTTTCATTGGCGAAACTTTCAACAAGACTTGTTCACCCTCCATGAACTCTAAGTCTCTAACCTTTTGATCTGCATATTCTTTTTGCCTACTTTGCGCCGCTAGAAGCTTTCCTTGAATGCACTTCACTTTATCTAACGAATCCCTCAAGAGGTCAGTACCCCAAGGTCTAACCTCAAATGCATCAAACCACCCAATGGGAGACCTACATCTCCTACCATACAATGCTTCAAATGGGGCCATATCAATGCTTGAGTGATAACTATTATTGTATGAAAACTCCGCTAAGGGTAGGAAGTTATCCCAATGACCACCAAATTCTATCACACAAGCACGAAGCATATCCTCTAACACTTGAATCGTTCGCTCAGACTGACCATCGGTCTGAGGGTGAAATGCAGTACTAAGGTCCAACCTAGTACCTAATTCAGCATGCAATGTTTTCCAAAACTTAGAAGTAAACTGCGTACCTCTATCTGATATGATGGATAGTGGACCCCATGCATCGAATGATTTCTGAGATATAGATCTTGGCTAATTTCTCTGCATTGTAAGTCACCTTGACCGGAATAAAATAGAGACTTAGTCAACCTATCAACAATCACCACAAATGGAGTCATACTTACCCATTGTCTTTGGAAGACCAACCAGAAAGTCCATTGCGATTCTCTCCCACTTCCATTCAGGAATGGGCATTCTCTGAAGCGTTCCTCCGGGCCTCTGTGTTCATACTTTACTTGTTGACAGTTTGGACATTTGGCAATAAAGTCAACAATATCGCGCTTCATTCTACTCCACCAAAAGTGTTGCTTTAGGTCGCGATACATCTTGGTTGCACCCGGATGTATAGAATACCTTGAACTATGAGCCTCTGTCAGAATAGTGTTGATCAAATCATCGACGCGGGGTACACATACCCTTCCCTTAATCCTCAAAACACCTTCCTCGTCGATTGTTGCTTCTTTAGCCTCTCCTTGCAACACTTTATCTCGAATCCGGATCAATTTCTCATCATCAAACTGCTTCCCTTTAATCTTGTCAAGGAAGGAGGATCTTGCCTCCACACAAGCTAACAATCATCCCTTCTCATTTACTTCTAACCTCATGAGGTCATTAGCCAAAATCTGCACTTCTCTAGCCAATGGGCGTCTAGAAGCTTGCAAATGAGCTAGACTTCCCATGCTTCCCGCCTTTCTACTCAAGGCATCTGCCACAACATTCGCCTTCCCGGATGATACAAAATAGTGATGTCGTAGTCCTTCAGTAGTTCCATCCATCTCCTTTGTCTCAAGTTCAAATCTTTCTGAGTAAAGACATACTGTAGACTACGATGATCCGTATAGACTTCACACTTAACCCCATATAAATAGTGCATCCATTGCTTTAATGCAAACACTACCGCGGCCAATTCCAAGTCATGAATTGGATAGTTACGTTCATGCACTTTTAATTGTCTTGAAGCATAAGCAATCATGTTCTTCTCTTGCATTAGCACTGCACCCAAACCCGAATAGGATGCATCACAATAAACAATGAAGTTCTTACCCTCTACCGGCAAGGTGAGGATAGGTGCGGTAGTCAACAAAGTCTTGAGTTTCTGAAAACTTTCTTCGCACTCATCCGACCATACAAATGGAACATTCTGCTTAGTCAAGTTCGTCAATTGGGAAGCAATAGAAGAGAATCCCTTGACAAATTGGCGGTAGTAGCTAGCTAACCCAACAAAACTCCGTATTTCTGACAGATTAGTGGGTCTTATCCAATTCTTCACTGTCTCAATCTTAGAAGGATACACCATCACTCCTTCCTTAGAAATCACGTGCCCCAAGAAGGACACTGCATCTAGCCAAAACTCACACTTAGAGAACTTGGCATAAAGCTTTTTCTCCCTCAACATTTCCAATACCATTCTCAAATGCTCCTCATGTTCCTTCTTACTTTTAGAGTATATCAGTATATCATCAATAAATACGATCACAAAGAGATCCAAATACGGCTTAAATATCCCGTTCATCAAGCTCATGAACGCAGCAGGGGCATTCGTAAGACCAAAGGACATCACTACAAATTCATAATGCCTATACCTAGTCCGAAAAGCAGTCTTTGGCACATGTGTTACCCGTATTTTCAATTGATGATAACCGGATCTCAAGTCAATCTTAGAGAAGACACAAGCACCTTGTAATTGATCGAACAAGTCATCAATGCGAGGAAGAGGATACTTGTTCTTAATAGTTACCTTGTTCAACTGTCGATAGTCTATGCACATCCGAAAACTCCATCCTTCTTCTTCACAACAAAACCAGAGCACCCCAAGGAGATGCACTTGGTCTATGAAGCCTTTGCTCAACAGCTCTTGAAGTTGAG
>JAKWIY010001829.1:0-15045 GCA_027704805.1 Solanum corneliomulleri | reverse complement strand
TAGGGGGACGCCTTTACTTTCTTTGAGAGGCTATAAGACTTTAGGAAAATTCCATTCTTTCTTTCCTTCTTTCGTGCTATTACTTGGATCCAATTGGTATCTAGGTGATACAAATTGGTATCTGACCATCTTCACTCTATTTCGCAGATGGTTAGAACTAGAGCAACGACTGCGCCAACACCAACACCGGCAAGACAAGTTGCGTCTGAGCAAGCCACTGGGGCTGTAGCTCGGAGAGGAGTAGTGGAAAGGGGCCGTGGTAGAGGTCACGGGAGGACGTCCTCTAGAGGAAGAGGACAAGCACCTAGCCCAACTAGTCATAGGGCGGTGACTCCTACACCGACTGAGGAAGTGGTAAGAGAGGGTGAGGAAGGGGAGAATGAACAAAGCAGATGAGGAGGAATTGCCACCCCAACCTACCCCAGAGATGATCAATCAGGTTCTTGCTTATCTTAGCGGGTTATCTGATCAGGGCCAGACACCTCCAGTGTTTTCTGCACCAGCACCTCAGGTTCCGGAGGTACAACATGCAGCTATTGTGGCTCCCCGCATGGATGCCTCATTGGAAATAGGCATGTTTCCTCGTCTGACTACAGGGCCTATAATGACAAGTGATCAGCATGAATTTTAAGTAAGTTCTTGAAATTGAAACCTCCAGTCTTCAAGGGTGCTGAATCTGAGGATGCCTACGATTTTCTGGTTGACTGTCATGAGCTACTACACAAGATGGGTATAGTAGAATGATTTGGTGTTGAGTTTGTGACTTATCAATTTCAAGGGAACGCCAAAATGTTGTGGCGGTCACATATTGAGTGTCAACCAACAGAGGCACCACCTATGACTTGGGCATCATTCTCTAGCTTGTTTATGGAGATGTATATCCCCCGGACTTTGAGGGATAGGAAAAGAGATGAGTTCTTGAGCCTAGAGCAAGGTAGGATGTGGGTTACTGCATATGAGGCTAAGTTTCGTGCATTATCCAGGTATGCAACCTAACTTTCTTTCAGTCCACAAGAGCGGATTCGCTGTTTTGTGAAGGGGTTGAGGTCAGAATTGTGGATTTCAGCCTTACAGGTAGCGGCTACGGCAAAATCCTTTCAAGAAGTGGTAGACTTCGTGATAGAGGTGGAAGGAGTGAAGCCAGATGACTTCACCATGGCATCGACATCAAAAAGGTTTCGTAAAGGAGATGAGTTTAATGGTTCTTACTCCAGAGGGCATGGTTCAGGAGGTTATCCCGCCCGACCCATTCAGTCTTCACTACAGACTGTAGTAGGGGGTCCACCTCAGACCGGTCAACATTTCTCTGAGGTTGGAGGTTATTCCCAGACTTCGTCGTTCTCACAGAGACCGATGATTAAATCTCGAGAGTGTTATGGATGTGGGGAAATGGGACACATTAAGAGGTATTGTCCAAAACAGAGTTACAGACCTCCAATGGTCAGAGGTAGAGGTGGTCATGGAAGAGGCCGTCATTCTGGAGGACGTGGTGGTTGAGGTAATGGTGGTCACCAAAACGGCCACGGTGATGGGAAAACTGGAGCCACTACGGCACAACATAGTAGGGGCAACGGACAGGCAGGCGATAGGGCCCATTGTTACGCTTTCCCTGGGCGGTCCAAAACGGAGACATCTAATGTTGTTATCACAGGTAATCTTTTGGTTTGTGATTGCATGGCTTCTGTATTATTTGATCCTGGCTCCACATTTTCATATGTAGCTTCCTCATTTGATACTGGTCTTAATTTACATTGTAAATTGCTTCACATGCCTATTGATGTTTCTACTCCGGTGGGTGAGTCTGTGATAGTTGAGAAGGTATATAGGTCTTGTCTGGTGACTTTTGTGGGGAGAAATACTCATGTAGACTTGGTTATTTTGGAGATGGTGGATTTCGATGTATTTCTGGGTATGACTTGGCTTTCTCCGAATTTTGCAATCTTAGATTGTAATGCTAAAACTTAAATGTTGGCCAAGCCTGGGACAGATCCGTTAGTGTGGGAGGGTGACTACACTTCCAATCCAGTACGTATCATCTCCTATCTTCGTGCTAAGAGAATGGTTAGTAAAGGGTGTTTATCTTTCTTGGCACATCTCAGGGATGACACTACTCAAGTACCTTCAATTGAGTCGGTTTTGATAATCCGTGAGTTTCTGGATGTGTTCCCTGCAGATCTTCCTGGTATGCCACCGGATAGAGTTATTGATTTCTGCATTGATCTGGAACCGGGTACTCGCCCCATTTCTATACCCCTTTATAGAATGGCTCCCGCGGAGTTAAGAGAGTTAAAGGCCCAACTTCAAGAGTTGTTAAGCAAAGGCTTTATTAGACCAAGTGCATCTCCTTGGGGTGCTCATGTTTTGTTTGTGAAGAAGAAGGATGGGAGTTTGCGGATGTGCATAGACTACAGACAACTGAATAAGGTAACTGTTAAGAACAAGTATCCTCTCCCCCGCATTGATGATTTGTTCGATCAGTTACAAGGTGCTTGTACCTTCTCAAAAATCGATTTGAGATCTGGTTATCATCAATTGAAAATACGGGTAACGGATATTCCAAGACTGCTTTTCGGACCAGGTATGGGCATTATGAGTTCTTAGTAATGTCTTTTGAGCTTACGAATGCCCCTGCTGCTTTCATGAGCTTGATGAATGGGATTTCTAAGCCATATCTGGATCTCTTTGTCATTGTATTCATTGATGATATACTGATATACTCAAAGAGTAAGAAGGAACATGAGGAGCACTTGAGAATTGTATTGGAAATGTTGAGGAAGAAAAAGCTTTATGCCAAATTCCCCAAGTGTGAGTTTTGGCTAGATTCAGTGTCCTTCTTAGGGCACGTGGTTTCTAAGGATGGAGTGATGGTGGATCCATCTAAGATTGAAGCAGTGAGGAATTGGGAGAGACCTACTAATGTGTCAGAAGTAAGGAGCTTTGTTGGTTTAGCTAGCTACTACTGCCGATTTGTCAGGGGTTCTCTTCTATTGCTTCCCAATTGACAAGCTTGACTAAGCAGAATGTTCCATTTATATGGTCGGATGAGTGAGGAAAGCTTTCAGAAGCTCAAGACCTTGTTGACTACTGCACCAATCCTTACCTTGCCAGTGGAAGGTAAGAATTTCATTGTCTATTGTGATGCATCCTATTCTAGTTTGGGTGCAGTGCTAATGCAAGAGAAGAATGTAATTGCTTATGCTTCAAGGAATTAAAGGTGCACGAACGCAATTATCCCGACCCATGATTTGGAGTTGGCCGCGGTAGTATTTGCATTAAAGCAATGGAGACACTATTTATATGGGGTTAAGTGTGAAGTCTATACGGATCATCGTAGCCTACAGTATGTCTTTACTCAGAAAGATTTGAATTTGAGACAGAGGAGATGGATGGAACTACTGAAGGACTACGATATCACTATTCTGTATCATTCGGAAAAAGCTAATGTTGTGGCAATGCTTTAAGTAGAAAGGCAGGAAGCATGGGAAGTCTAGCTCACTTGCAAGTTTCTAGACGCCCGTTGGCTAGAGAAATCCAAAACTTGGCTAATGACTTTATGAGGCTAGAAGTAAATGAGAAGGGAGGATTTTTTGCTTGTGTGGAGGCGAGATCTTCTTTTCTTGACAAGATTAAGGGAAAGCAGTTTGGTGATGAAAAACTAAGCCAAATTCGGGATATGGTGTTGCGAGGAGAGGCTAAAGAGGCCATAATTGATGAGGAAGGTGTTTTGAGGATTAAGGGAAGGGTATGTGTGTCCCGTTTGATGACTTGATCCACACTATTCTCACAGAGGCTCATAGTTCCGGATATTCTATACATTCTGGTGCAACCAAGATGTACCGTGACCTAAAGCAACACTTTTGGTGGAGTAGAATGAAGCGCGAAATTGTTGATTTTGTTACCAAATGACCAAATTGTCAACAAGTAAAGTATGAACACCATAGGCCCGGAGGAACACTTCAGAGAATGCCCATTCCTGAATGGAAGTGGGAGAGAATTGCAATGGATTTCGTGGTTGGTCTTCCAAAGACATTGGGTAAGTTTGATTCGATTTGGGTAATTGTGGACAGATTAACTAAGTCTGCTCACTTCATTCCGTTCAAGGTGACCTACAATGCAGAGAAGTTAGCCAAAATCTACATCTCAGAAATCGTTCGATTGCATGGAGTTCCACTTTCCATCATATCAGATAGAGGTACGCAGTTTACTTCTAAGTTTTGGAGAACATTGCATGCGAATTAGGGTACTACGTTGGACCTTAGTACTGCATTTCACCCTCAGACTGATGGTCAGTCTGAGCGAACGATTCAAGTGTTGGAGGATATGTTTCGTGCATGTGTGATAGAATTTGGTGGTCATTGGGATAACTTCTTACCCTTACGGAGTTTTCATACAATAATAGCTATCACTCCAGTATTGACATGGCTCCATTTGAAGCATTGTATGGGAGGAGATGTAGGTCTCCCATGGGTGGTTTGATGCATTTGAGGTTAGACCTGGGGTACTGACCTTCTGAGGGAATCGTTAGATAAAGTGAAATGCATTCAAGAAAAGCTTTTAGCGGCTCAAACAGGCAAAAGGAATATGCAGATCGAAAGGTTAGAGATTTGGGTTCATGGAGGGTGAACAAGTCTTGTTGAAGGTTTCGCCATGAAAGGGGTGATGCGGTTTGGTAAGCGAGGTAAGCTTACCCAAGGTATATTGGTCCCTTTGAAGTACTTAAGCGAGTAGGGGAGGTGGCTTATGAATTAGCCTTGCCTCCAGGGCTGTCAGGAGTGCATCCGGTATTTCATGTGACTATGTTGAAAAGATACCATGGGGATGGAAACTACATTATTCGTTGGGATTCAGTTCTGCTTGATGAGAATTCGTCTTATGAGGAGGAACCTGTTGCTATTTTAGATAAAGAAGTCCGCAAGTTGAGGTCGAGGGAGATTGCATCCATCAAAGTTCAATGGAAGAATCGGCCGGTTGAAGAGTCCACTTGGGAGAAGGAGGCTGATATGCAAGAAAGATACCCACATCTGTTTACAGATTCAGGTACTCCTTTTCGCCCTTGTTTCTTTTCTTGTGATCGTTCGAGGACAAACGATGGGTAAATTGGTATCTATTGTAACGACCTGTTTAGTCGTTTTGAGCAGCAGATTTTATTTCAGGAAAAAAACTGTCATGGTCGATGGATCCCACGACGGACCGTCATGGGCACAACGGACCGTCGAGGGGGTCTCGTTCCAAAACACTTAGAATTCTGAAATTTGGGTACTAAAATCGACTCTCTGGACTTCGTAACGGAATGACCGGACGGACTGTCGTGGGCACGACGGACCGTCACACATTTTCCACAGGAAATTAGTCTCTGAACTTTGTGACGGACCTACAGGACGGACCGTCGCAGGCACGACGGACCGTCACAGGTTGCGTAATCCCAGGCTGGGTCGGATTTCTGTGTAAGTTTTAAAGGGGCGTTTTGGACTATTCTTGCTTATAATTAAAAAGTTAGTGGTTTAATATTAATAACTCAATTACTTGGGGGTTAAAAGAGATAACCTTGAGTTAATTAGTGGGTTAATTCTTCATCTTTAATACTTAATTATATGCTAATTAGGGTAAAAGAAAGAGGGTTTGAATAATAAAAATAGAAAGAACAAGAAGAGAGAGAGAGGATCGATCGAGAAAGAGGGAAACGAAGAGGAAACAAAGCTTTGGGAAATTGCTTGCTTAATCACGAATCTTCGGTGGAGGTAGGTTATGATATGTATTGGGTAGTCTTGTAAACCCTTCTATATGCTTAATTGTATGCTTGCATGAATGTGATTATATGATTGTGATAAAATAAGCATGATGAAGCTATTGAATCCTAAATCTTGAAGAAACCCTAATCTACTTTGTTAATGATGATGCCTTGGTAATAAAGAAGGCTTGATGAACTAAAGTAATGAGATTGATGATGCCTTGGTATAAAAGAAGGCTTGATGAACTAAAGTAATGTGATTGATGATGTCTTGGTATAAAAGAAGGCTTGATGAACTAAAGTAATGAGATTGATGATGCCTTGGTATAAAGGAAGGCTTGATGAACTAAAGTGATAAGATTCGGGGATCGGGTGTCACGAACCGACACGTAGAATTAGAGGATCGGAGTGTCGCGTTCCGACACATAGAATTAGGGGATCGAGTGTCACGAACCGACACGTAGAATTAGGGGATCGGAGTGTCACGTTCCGACACATAAAATTAGTGGATCGGGAGTCACGAACCGACACGTATAATTAGGGGATCAGAGTGTCACGTTCCGACACATAGAATTAGAAGATCGGAGTGTCACGTTCCGACACATAGAATTAGGGGATCGGATGTAACGGACCGACACATAGAATTAGGGGATCAGAGTGTCATGTTCCGACACATAGAATTAAGGGGATCGGAGTGTCACGTTCCGACACATAGTAGTAAGGGAGCAGAGTGTCACGTACCGACACAAGATGAAATAAAGATAATGAATCTTGAAATATTTTTAATATACTCAATCTAATGAACCTAATTCCCAAATGAGTATGGTATTGAGGCTTGAGTCCTCATGAGTGAACTTGGCGGTACTTATTAATGATTATAGTACTTGTTGTTGCTACATGTTGAGTATTGTAGTTGATTTATGATATTATCTGATATATACTGTTTTCTATTTTGAGTTGGCCGATGATACCTACTCAGTACTTGTGTTTTGTACTAACCCCTACTTGTATGTTTCTTTCTTTATTTTTTGTGGAGTGCAGCAAACGTACCGTCGTCTTCAACTCAACCGCAATTCTAGCCAGTCTTCATTGCACCGGATTTCAGGGTAAGCTAATGCTTCTAGCTTGGACTGGATCTTCCTCTTCATGTCTTGATGCCTTGAACTTCCGGCATGGACTAGCTTTTTACTTATTTTAGCTTCTTAGATACTCTTAGATTAGTAATTTGAGGATAGATGTTCTTGTGGTGATGACTTCCAGATTTTGGGGAATAATAATAAGTATTGAGTTTTAGAAGTTATCTAATCGATGTTCATTAATGAGATTTAAGTCTTCCGCATTGTTTTCTGTTATTATATTGAAATGTTGGGGTTTAGATTGGTTGGTTCGCTCACATAGTAGGATAAGTGTGGGTGCCACTCGCGGCTCGGTTTTGGGTCGTGACAGTATATTTTAGAGAACCCAACACATGTTTCATTGCCATCCAGTGAGTTTGATTCGGATTACTAGTGAACCAAGTCGGTTTACTAATAGCACATGTTATATCTGGTCGCGTACAATTCATAATATACATCAAACTTTCTAACACTCAAGCATATTCCAATTGAGAATCCTTCATTCTTTTAAAATGTACATCTTAAATCAATTGTAGTTTTGACAACATTGAAATTCAAGTACTTGAAATTATCCAATACTTTTTCAATATAATGAGATTGAGATATGCTCGTCCCTGAGAAGTTTTGATAATCCTAACCTCTAAGATCAAATCAGCATCTCCTAAGTCCTTCATATCAAACTTGCTGGACAGCATGCGCTTAGTAGCATTTATTTCGTCAAAGCCTTTACTCATTATTAACATGTCATCAACATACAAACAAACAATGATTTCATGATTCATAACATTTTTAATGTAAACACATTTATCACATTCGTTAATCTTGAATCCATTTGCCAACATTGTTTGGTCAAATTTAGCATGTAATTATTTGAGTGCTTGCTTGAGTCCATAAAGTGATTTCACAAGTCTGCACACTTTATTTTCTTTACCAGGAACTATAAACCCTTCAGGTCGTTCATTGTAAATTTATTCCTCCAACTCTCCATTTAAGAAGGTTGTCATTACATCCATTTGGTGGATTTTAAGATCATGCACTTCTGCTAGTGCTATTAAAATCCTAATTGTTGTCATACTTGTTACTGGAGAGTATGTGTCAACGTAGTCTAGACCTTCCTTTTGTTTGTACCCTTTGACTACCAGTCTAGCCTTATATTTGTCAATCGTCCCATCACGTTTCATTTCCGTTTAAAGATCCACTTTGATCCTAAAGGTTTATTTCCTGGAGGAAGATCAGCCAATTCCCAAGTGTGATTGCTTAAAATTGATTCGATCTCACTATTAACTGCTTCTTTCCAATAAGTTGACTCAGACGAAGACATAACTGCTTTAAATGTTTGAGTCTCATTTTCAAGCAATAGTGCTACAAAATCTGGTCCGAAATAAGAAGATTTTTGTTGGCGAGTACTACGCCTAGGTTCCTCACTAGTTAGAATATTTTCCATTGATTCTTCTCGTGGTCATTTAGGTCTTTCACTTGTTGACTCACTTTCTATTTTATACGGATAAATGTTTTCAAAAAACTCTATATTATCTGATTTAATTATCGTATTAATATGAATCTCAGGATAATCAGATTTGTGAACTAAAAACCGACAGGCTTTACTGTTCACAGCATACCCAATAAAGACACAATCTACTGTTTTGGGTCCAATTTTAACCCTCTTCGGTAAAGGAACCTCTACC
The DNA here is from genome assembly GCA_027704805.1 of Solanum corneliomulleri. Classification (NCBI taxonomy): domain Eukaryota; kingdom Viridiplantae; phylum Streptophyta; class Magnoliopsida; order Solanales; family Solanaceae; genus Solanum; species Solanum corneliomulleri. The sequence goes on along the minus strand of JAKWIY010001829.1, from coordinate 6,517 downwards.
TTGGCTAAACACCCCCACACTTTGAAATATTTTAAGTTGGGTTTCCTTCCTTTCCACAACTCATATGGAATTGATTGTGTTTTTCGATGGGGTACTCTATTGAGTATTTTATTACCTGTAAGGATGGCTTTCGCCCCAAAGGTTTCGTGGCGAACCAGAATTGATCATTAAGGCATTCATCATTTCCTTTAATGTTCTGTTCTGCCGTTCTTCCAAGCCATTTGATTGTGATGTATAAGGTGCAGTAGTTTGATGAAAAATACCATATTTCAAATATATCTCTGTAAAATGATATTCATATTTTCCACCCCTATCACTCCGAGTCATTTATTTCAAATCGAGTGCAGTCATCAATAAAAGTTATAAAATACTTTTTACCACCACGAGATGGTGTTGACTCAATATCGCATATATATGTGTGAATTAAGTCTAAAGTTTTAGAATTTCCTTCAACAGACTTATAAGGAAGTTTAAACAAACTTACTTTCCACACAAATTTCGCATTTTGATTTATCAAATTTAAAATCAGGCAACACTTCTAGATTTACCAATTTTCGCAAGGCTTTGTAATTTACATGTCTAAACGGGCATGCCATAAATCATTTAACTCCAATAAGTAAACAGAAGCAAAATTTTTATTAATACTGTCAGCAACCATTACATTCAATTTGAAAAGACCCTCATTGAGGTAGCCCTTTCCTATGAACATTTCATTCTTACTTATTACAGTTTTATCACTAACTAGGACACACTTAAACCCATTCTTAACGAGTAGTGCAGCATAAACTAAATTCTTCCTAATAGTAGGGACATGCAGAACATTGTTCAAAGTCAACACCTTGCCGGATGTCATTTTCAACATTACTTTCCCAGTTCCTGCAATCCTTGTTGTTACTGTGTTTCCCATGAACAAATCTTCATCGTACTCAGCAGGAGTGTACATTGCAAAGGCTTCTTTCGCAGAGCAAATATGTCTAGTGGCACCTGAGTCGAGAAACCACTCCTTGGGATTTCCAACTAAGTTACACTCCGAGGTCATTGCACACAAGTCATCTGCATCTTCGATTTTCTCCATGATGATTTCTTCACTTTTGCCTTTGCCTTTAAAATCTCCTATTTTTCTTTCCACCACCGATGAGGGACAAATGCCTTTTCGTTAAAGCTTAAGAGGATTTTTCAAGTTCCCAACTCTTCAAGTTCTCAAATTTTCAAATTCCTCTATTTCCCTCTATTTCCCATCTTCTGGCTACATACCCAACAAAAACTACTTCAAAAATGTGCTTGGAGATGTTATTGGGTTCGTTGTTTGTGCGATCTTTGTTGATTCTAAATCCAAAAACTTGACATTCATAGACATCAAATTTGTGTGGGACTCTACTATATTAGTCAAATTTCAATTAGGCCTTCTTGAAAACTACTCCTAGCTTACACTATATAAAGGGTAATATATCCCTTACGGAGGGATCTTGAAAAATTCATAAATGCATGAAATATTTACAAAGATATCAAGATTTGGGTAGAATCTAGTTGATAACCAAATACTTAAAGAAAAGATCCATAGAAACCTATTTACATGGATATCAAATAAATTCATTTAAGGTGCAAATTATCAGTTAGAAGAATCAAGAGATGGATATAATTGTAACTATTATTAGTTATAAAATATTCTTGTTTCATCATATTTATTTTGTGGTCATAAATAAGATTTAATGCAAGCAAATTTTGTCTCCTTGAACCTAATAAATATTTATAATTTCTTTTGGGGTTTGATTAGTTCGATCAGAGTTGATTAATTGGTAAAATTCGTTAGAAATTGAAGAAAAAATGAATATTCATTGATCAAATCATTCATTCCGTAGTCTGATAGATCTTTTATAGAAATTAATTAATCAGACGAGAATAAAGATAGATCAAGTGCCTTTGGGGTCATCTCTTACCTTCTATGTAGTATTTATCTCCCCAAAGCTTGGAGATGCACACACAAGAAGAGGCCTTATGTTTAAAAATGTATTTAGTATCTTTTTCAAAGCTAGAATCAACAAAGATCGCACCAATAAAGGACCTAACAACATCCCCAACCACAATTGGGAAAGTAGTTTCACTCTCCCATCCAAACGTAGACACAATATCCAATTTCTCAAAATTCTCAACTGTATAACATATCTGCCTTTGCAGATCTGGCGAGGCATGAAGAATGTGCTCATGCAGGCTAGCCTTAACTGCAGATTGAGTATATCATTCATTATTTACAAAAGTAGACCACAAATAAGTAATTAGTCTTGTAACAAGCCTCGAATATTTGAAATAGAGATATGTTGTAACAACATAATCTAGCATTACATCTCCAAGAAATTTCAAGTGCTAATAGCATCGTGGAATCTCATGTAGAACGTAAGATCCGTGAATTATCATTTTAACAAGCAGCGAAGGGTCGTGAAACTTGTAGTGTAGCAGTGATTTCTAAGTACCGTACATTGACTAGATTCTTAGCATTCACAATGAAGTGCCTTAAGATAGGTGCATCAATAAAATCAATGTCCATCCCGATCCATTTCATAAATGATAAAGCTGCTACGTTGCCCGTCCGAGCTGAGGTAGGCACCTGTTAGTGCCTCAACCACATCAGCTACTATCTTGTTTCTAATCTCCTATACTTTACCCTACAACACATTTCTACTGAAGGCATCAAGAAATTTTTGTCAAGTTGTAAACTTGAGGATTTTCACTAGGAATTGTCCACACTTTGAGATAGAATGTTTCATTATGGATAAATCTCATAATTTAACGAGCACATCCAAGCTTGAACAATTCAACATTGGAAATGGTTTTATTTTTCTTAATGTTGAGAAGAGCCTCATGATAATTTTCGTAATTCTTAAACGATGGTATACTAATAGCATATCTGAGAAAAGAGTCGCCAAGCTTCTCAAGTGAATTCAAATAAAAATTCGGGAGAACTTTTTTTTGTTGTCATTACTTCCAAAATCTTAGCGGTTGGGATATAAAGTTTCACTTTGTGGTGATTCAAAAGCATTCTTTTAAAGTTTATTCGGCATAAGTGCTTGCCCTATAAGGTCTAAAGGTTCTAGCACGGTAGATAGTTATCATTGACCTCAAGAATCTTATGAATTCTAGGTATACACATATGGTAGTGAATCCCCAAACTCCGCCGAACAGATTCACTGCTATATGTATATACCTTAGAATTCATAAGATTCTCGAAGTCAAGAATAAATTGCCAATAACTATCCGCCGTGCTAGAACCTTTAGACTTTATTGGGGAAGCATTCATACTGAATAAACTTGAAAAGAATGCTCTCGAATCATTCCAAACTAAAACTTTGTATCCCAACTGGTAAGATTTTGGAAGGAATGACAACAAAGAAATGCCTCGAGAAGTTTCATGCGGAATCTCTTGGGAAACTTGGAGACTCTTTTCTCAAATGTGATGTCAGTATACAACTATTTAAGAATTATGAAAGTCAGCACGAGGGTATATGTGATGTCAGTATATAACTATTTAAGAATTATGAAAGTCAGCACGAGGGTTTACTCAGAATTAAGAAAATAAAATCATTTCCACTGTTACACTTTGCAACTTTGGACGCGCTCGTAAAATATGAAATTTATGCATAAGGAACCATTTGATCTTCAAACGTGAATAATTCCTGATGATAATTCTCAAGTTCTTCGACTAAGAGTTCCCTTTGCCTTCAATACAAATGTATATTACATTTAGGCAAACGGTTAGAAAACGTAAGAAGTAGCTACCTCAGCTCGTGTGGGGAAGTAGCACTTTACCCTTTATTAATTGGATTGGGTTGCACATTGATTTAGTTGATTCTGAGAAGCTAGTTAATGTCTAATAATTTTAAACCTTGCTACTTACAAGTTCCGTGATCCTTAATGGCTTGTTGAAACTCTTACTCACGGATCATATTCCACAATGATATCAACGCTAACAATTCTAGGAGATGTAGTGCTAGATATGTTGGTGCAACACATATCTATTTCAAACATTCAAACTGACTCCATGACTAATTAATGATTTGAGGTAAGCTTCTGTAAACAATGAATAAAATGCTCAATCTGCACTTAAGGCTGGCATGCACAAGCACCTTCTTCATGCCTCACGAAATCTGCAAAGACAGATATGTTGTACTATTGAGGATTTTTAAGAAATTGGATCATGTGTCCACGTTCGGATGGGAATCTGAAACGTGCTTGGAGATGTTGTTGGGTCCTCTGTTGGTGCGATCCCTTAAGACCTCTCCTGGAACCGTTGATTACACCTCAAACAATAAACTCCAACCAATAAGAGAGTTAAGTGAACTATGTGCCCAGAAAGGTTATTTAAAAAAGAAATCAGTTTCTTCATGAGACAGAGACTCGACATTTGTAGACATCAAAATTGTGTGGGACTCTACCAGATGAGTCCAACTTCATTTAGAATTCTTGAAGACTAATCCTAATTCTTGAAGACTAATCCTAACTCACACTATATAAAGGGTACTATATCCCTTAGAGAGGGATCTCGAAAATTTCATAAATTCATGGAATATTTACAAAGAGATCAAGATGTGGGCGGACTCTTTGTGACCACAAATACTTCATGAATGTCCACAAATCCTCTTTACATAAGATCAAATAAAATCCATTTTAGGTGCAAATTATCCTTCAAAAGAATCAAGAAATTGACAAATTGCACTAAAACTGTTAATTAGTAAAATATTCTTCTTTCTTTATATTTATTTCTTAGTTGGAGTTTATTTTCAATACAGAAAATTTGTTTCAAAGAAATTTTCTCCTAGACCCCAAACTTAAATTTATAATTTATTTGGGGTTTTAATAGTTTGATCCGAGTTAAAGAATTGGTCAGAATCCATTCAACATTGTAGAAAGAACTGAATGTTCATTGATCAAATCCTTCAAGGAATAGTCAAATAGATCGTTTGACGAAATTAATTAACCAGAAGAGAGTAAAAATAGATCAAGTGTCTTTAGGGTCATCTCATAACTTCTATGTAGTATTTATCGCCGAATAGATTGATATACACACACAAAATTTACTAAAGTTTAACTTTAAATTTTTTCTTGTGAGTTGTCATGAGATGTTACAAAATGTGGAGTTGGTGGAGTCCGGCAGAGTGTATTACACTACTTTTCACATGTGGGGCCTATCTAGGAAGTGGTGGCAATCGATACTACAACGACATGTTCATTCCCTGTAACTTCAGTTTAAGAAATTGACTTAAAATGGTATTTCAGATCGATTTTTGGAAAGATTTCAGGCATTGTCTCACCATGCTTTGGTGATTTTACCAGATGAGACTAAGAACTTTTCAATTCATTAGAAGTTTGACTTATTATATCTATTGAAGCATCTTATCAAACAACCTTGTATGGAGCTTCTTTTCAAAGAGCAGTCAAGGTGGTCATGGAGCTTATGCGCCGCATGGAATTTAGGGATTTGGCAGACAAGAAGTCTTGCACTTGTTGTTATTTTAGTAGTACCACATCTGGAGGGGGATCCTTTAGGAGGGGGTATTCATCCTCGGTTCAGTATACATGTTCATGCAGTTATGTAAGTGTCTGAGGGAGGCAATATTGGACAAAGTTTCTACAACTTGGGTCAAGGCTTATCAGGGTTGCTATTAAAGGTTTTTCAGGTTACGGTGACCATTCAATGTATTTGGATTTTTGTTAGTACATGGTGGTTCCTAGTCCTACTATGAGTGTGGTGAGTTAGGAAAAATCAATAGATATTCCTCCAGACTTGGAGCAGGAGGCCGACATCAATAATGTTTCAATAATCTTTTGTAACGTTGTTGATTCATTTCTGTTTTTATAAAATAAAGTTTGGGAAGTTCTTTATTTAAAACTGGAGTTAATACCTCAGATGGTCACTCAACTTTGCACTATTCTCTCAGAAAGTCACTCAACTTTCAATTTTCCCTCAAAATTCACTCAACTATGCACTCTTCTCTCAGAAAGTCACTCAACTTTCAATTTTCCCTCAAAAGTCACTCAACTATCCACTTTCCTCAGAAAGTCACTCACTATCCACTCTTTCCTCAGAAAGTCACTCAATCTATTAAATTATTTTTAATTAAAATTTATTGATATTAATTATTTATAAACAAACCAAAAATTTTAAAAAATAAATTAATCATTTAGTGATCCACCCACCTAATCCGACACATTAAAAAATATGATATGACCCGTTTTATTTTATCTTTAATCCTAATTAATCTCTCTCTTTAATTTTGAATTAGGATTAGATTAATTTAGGATTAAAGATAAAATAAAATGGGTCATATCATATTTTTAATGAGTCGGGTTAGGTGGGTGGATCACTAAATGATTTAATTTATTTTTTAAAATTTTTGGTTTGTATATAAATAATTAATATCAATAAATTAATCCCTCTCTTTAACCTTGAATTAGGAATAGATTAATTTAGGATTAAAGATAAAATAAAATGGGTCATATCATATTTTTAATGGGTTGGGTTAGG
>JAKWIY010001828.1:0-15120 GCA_027704805.1 Solanum corneliomulleri | reverse complement strand
CGGACCCTACGACGGACCGTCACAGGCACGACGGACCGTCGCAGGGTCTCGTTTCAATATACTTAGGAATTCTAAAATTGGGTACTGAAAATTGACTCTCTGAACTTCGTAACGTACTTGCAGGACGGACCGTCACATGTGTGACGGACCGTCACAGACTCCTTAGTGAAAACTGGTGTCCTGGCCTTTACGACGACCTGCGTGACAGACCGTCGCAGGCACGACGGGCCGTCACAGGTTGCGCAAATCCCAGGCAGAATCGGATTCCTTTACACGTTTTAAGGGGCGTTTTGGACTATTCTTTCCTTAATTATAAAGTTAGAGGGTTAATATTAATAAGTCTAATTACTTGGGGGTAAAAAGAGGTAACCTTAAGTTAATTAGTGGGTTCTATTCTCATCTTTTACACTTAATTATATGTTAATTAGGGTAAAAGAAAGAGGGTTTGAATAAAAGAAAACAGAAAGAACAAGAAAGAGAAAGAGAGAGAGAGTCGAACGAGGAAGAAGAAGAACGAGCTTGGGGATTTCTTGTTGATTCCAATTCTTCGGTGGAGGTAGGTTATGGTTTTTACGATATTCGTAGTGAACTCTTAATAGTGAATGATATGTATTTGTAGTATTGTAAACCTGTCTATATGCTTAATTGTATGCTTGCATGAATATGATTATGTGATTTTGATAAAACAAGCATGATGAAAGCTATTGAATCCCAAACCTTGAAAGAAACTTTAATCTACTTATTAATGATGATTCCTTGGTATAAAATAAGGCTTGATGAATTAAAGTAATGGGATTGATGATGCCTTGGTATAGAGGAGGCTTGATGAACGGATAGAATGATATTAGTGGATCGGAGTGTCACGTTCCGACACATAGTATTAGTGGATCGGAGTGTCACGTTCCGACACTAGTATTAGTGGATCGGAGTGTCACGTTCCGACACATAGTATTAGTGGGACGGGTGTCACAACCACACGTAGAATTAGGGGATCGGAGTGTCACGTACCGACACATATAGGGGATCGGAGTGTCACATTCCGACACATATAGGGGATCGGAGTGTCACGTACCGACACATATAGGGGATCGGGTGTCACGAACCGACACGTAGAATTAGGGGATCGGAGTGTCACGTACCGACACATAGTGGTAGGGGATCGGAGTGTCACGTACCGACACAAGAGGATGAAAGATAATAATCTTGAAAGATGATAAATATACTCAATCTAATAAACTTAATTCCCAAATGAGTATGGTATTGAGGCTTGAGCCCTCATGGATGAACTTGATGGTACTTGTTGATGCTACATGTTGAGTTTAATGTTGATTTATAATATTGACTGATATTACTGTTGTCTATTTTGAGTTGGCCGATGATATCTACTCAGTACTTGTGGTTGTACTGACCCCCTACTTTTATGTTTTCTTCTTTGTTATTTGTGGAATGCAGCAAACGTTCCGTCAACTTCAACTCAAGTAGATCTAGCCAGTCTTCACTACCTTCGGAAATTCAGGGTGAGCTAATGCGTCTAGCTTGGACTGGATCTTCTTCTTCAAGTCTTGATGCCTTGAACTTCCGGCATGGACTAGCTTTTATTTGTTTTAGCTTCTTAGATGTTTTTAGTTTAGTAATTTGAGGGTAGATGTTCTTGTGATGATGACTTCCAGATTTTGGGGATAATAATAATAGTTTTGAATATTTTATTAATGAGTTTAAGTCTTCCGCATTATTTTCTGTTGATATATCTTGAAATGTTAAGGTTTAGATGGGTTGGTTTCGCTCACATAGGAGGGTAAATGTGGGTGCCAGTCGCGTCCCCGATTTGGGTCGTGACAAACTTGGTATCAGAGCATTAGGTTCATTGGTCTCATCACACAAGAACGAGTCTAGTAGAGTCTTAAGGAACGGTAGGGGGACGCCTTTACTTTTCTTTGAGAGGCTATAGGACTTTAGGAAAATTCCATTCTTTCATCTTTCTTTCGTGCTACTACTTGAGTCCAATTGGTATCTAGGGGATACAAATTGGTATCTGACCATCTTCACTCTATTTCGCAGATGGTTAGAACTAGAGCAACGACCGCACCAGCAGCAACAACGGCACGTCAAGAAACGTCTGAGCCAGCCACTGGGGCTGTGGCTCGAGGAAGAGCAGCGACAAGAGGCCGTGGTAGAGGTCGTGGGAGGACGTCCTCTAGAGGAAGAGGACGAGCACCGAGCCCATCTGGTACTAGGGCGGTGACTCCTCCACCGACCGAGGAAGTGATAAGAGAGGGTGAGGAAGGGGAGAGTGAACAAGTGCAAAATGAGGAATTGCCACCCCAACCTACCCCAGAGATGATCAATCAGGTTCTTGCTTATCTTAGCGGGATATCTGATCAGGGTCAGGCACCTCCAGTGGTTTCTGCACCAACACCTCCGGTTTCAGAGATACGACATGCGGCTGGTATGGCTCCCCGTATGGATGCATCATTGGAGATAGGCACATTTCCACGTCTGACTAATGGGCCTATAATGACAAATGATCAGCATGAACTTTTAAGTAAGTTCTTAAAATTGAAACCTCCAGTCTTCAAGGGTGCAGAATCTGAGGATGCTTACGATTTCCTGGTTGATTGTCATGAGCTACTACATAAGATGGGTATCGTAGAACTGTTTGGCGTGGAGTTCGTGAGTTATCAGTTTCAAGGGAACGCCAAAATGTGGTGGCGGTCACATGTTGAGTGTCAACCAACAGAGGCACCACCTATGACTTGGGCATTATTCTCTAGCTTGTTTATGGAAAAGTATATCCCAAGGACTTTGAGAGATAGAAAAAGGGATGAGTTCTAGAGTCTAGAGCAAGGTAGGATGACGGTTAACGCATATGAGGCCAAATTCCGTGCATTATCCAGGTATGCCACCCAACTTTGTTTCAGTCCACAAGAACGGATTCGCCGTTTTGTGAAGGGGTTGAGGTCAGAATTGCGGATTTCAGCCTTACAGGTAGCGGCTACGGCCAAATCCTTCCAAGAGGTGGTAGACTTTGTGATAGAGGTGGAAGGAGTGAAGCAAGATGACTTCACCACGACATCAACATCAAAAAGGTTTCGAAAGGGAGGTGAGTTCAACGGTTCGTATACTAGAGGACAGAGTTCCGGAGGTTACTCAGTTCGACCAATTTAGTCTTCACTACAGACTGTAGTTGGGGGTCCACCTCAGAACGGTCAACACTACTCCGAGAGACCTATGCCTGACTCCAGAGAGTGTTATGGATGTGGGGAGATTGGACATATTAGGAGGAATTGTCCAAAACAGAGTTACAGAACCCCAATAGCTAGAGGTAGAGGTGGTCATGGTAGAGGCCGCTTTTCTGGAGGACGTGGTGGTCGAGGTAATGGTGGTCACCACAACGGCAGAGGTGATGGGCAAACTGGAGCCAAGCCACTACGACACAACATGGTAGGGGCAATGGACAGACGGGTGATAGGGCCCATTGTTACGCTTTCCCCGGGAGATCTGAAGCGGAGGCGTCTGATGCTATTATCACAGGTAATCTTTTGGTTTGTGATTGCATGGCATCTATATTATTTGACCCTGGCTCCACGTTTTCATATGTATCTTCCTCATTTGCTAATGATCTAAATTTGCATTGTGAATTACTTGACATGCCTATTCGTGTTTCTACTCCGGTGGGAGAGTCTGTGGTAGTTGAAAAGGTATATAGGTCTTGTTTGGTGAATTTTGTGGGGAGCAACACTTATGTAGATTTGGTTATCTTAGAAATGGTTGATTTTGATGTAATTCTGGGTATGACTTGGCTTTCTCCGAATTTTGCGATTCTGGATTGTAATGCTAAAACGGTGACATTAGCCAAGCCTGGGACAGATCCGTTAGTGTGGGAGGGCGACTACACTTCCAATCCGGTTCGTATCGTGTCCTTTCTTCGTGCTAAGAAGATGGTTAGTAAGGGTTGTTTAGCCTTCTTGGCACATCTCAGGGATGACACTACCCAAGTACCTTTAATCGAAACGGTTTCGGTAGTCCGTGAGTTTTTGGATGTGTTCCCTGCAGACCTTCCTGGTATGCCACCGGATAGGGATATTGACTTCTGTATTGATCTTGAACCGGGTACACTGCCCCATTTCTATACCCCCTTATGAATGGCTCCCGCGGAGTTAAGAGAGTTAAAGGGCAAACTTCAAGAGTTGTTGAGCAAAGGCTTCATTAGACTAAGTGCATCTCCTTGGGGTGCTCCGGTTTGTTTGTAAAGAAGAAGGATGGGAGTTTTCGGATGTGCATAGACTATAGACAACTGAACAAGGTAACTATTAAGAACAAGTACCCTCTTCCTCGCATTGATGACTTGTTCGATCAGTTACAAGGTGCTTGTGTCTTCTCTAAGATTGACTTGAGATCCGGTTATCATCAATTGAAAATATGGGCAACGGATGTGCCAAAGACTGCCTTTCGAACTAGGTATGGGCATTATGAATTTGAAATGATGTCTTTTGGTCTTACGAATGCCCCTGCTGCGTTCATGAGCTTGATGAACGGGATTTTTAAGCCATATCTGGATCTCTTTGTGATCGTATTTATTGATGATATACTGATATACTCTAAAAGTAAGAAGGAACATGAGGAGCATTTGAGAATGGTATTGGAAATGTTGAGGGAGAAAAAGCTTTATGCCAAGTTCTCTAAGTGTGAGTTTTGGCTAGATGTAGTGTGCTTCTTGGGGCACGTGGTTTCTAAGGATGGAGTGATGGTGGATCCTTCTAAGATTGAGACAGTAAAGAATTGGGTAAGACCCACTAATGTGTCAGAAATACGGAGTTTTGTTGGGTTAGCTAGCTACTACCGCCGATTTGTCAAGGGATTCTCTTCTATTGCTTCCCAATTGACAAACATGACTAAGCAGAATGTTCCGTTTGTATGGTCGGATGAGTGCGAAGAAAGTTTTCAGAAACTCAAGACTTTGTTGACTACCGCACCTATCCTCACCCTGCCGGTAGAGGGTAAGAACTTCATTGTTTATTGTGATGCATCCTATTCGGGTTTGGGTGCAGTGCTAATGCAAGAGAAGAACGTGATTGCTTATGCTTCAAGACAATTAAAAGTGCATGAACGTAACTATCCAACTCATGACTTGGAATTGGCCGCGGTAGTGTTTGAATTAAAGCAATGGAGGCACTATCTATATGGGGTTAAGTGTGAAGTCTATACGGATCATCGTAGTCTACAGTATGTCTTTACTCAGAAAGATTTGAACTTGAGACAAAGGAGATGGATGGAACTACTGAAGGACTACGACATCACTATTTTGTATCATCCGGGGAAGGCGAATGTTGTGGCAGAAGCCTTAAGTAGAAAGGCGGGAAGCATGGGAAGTCTAGCTCATTTGCAAGCTTTTAGACGCCCATTGGCTAGAGAAGTGCAGATTTTTGCTAATGACCTCATGAGGTTAGAAGTAAATGAGAAGGGAGGATTGTTAGCTTGTGTGGAGGCAAGATCCTCCTTCCTTGAGAAGATTAAGGGGAAGCAGTTTGATGATGAGAAATTGATCCGGATTCGAGATAAGATGTTGCAAGGAGAGGCTAAAGAAGCAACAATCGACGAGGAAGGTGTTTTGAGGATTAAGGGAAGGGTATGTGTACCCCGCGTCGATGATTTGATCAACACTATTCTGACAGAGGCTCATAGTTCAAGGTATTCTATACATCCGGGTGCAACCAAGATGTATCGCGACCTAAAGCAACACTTTTGGTGGAGTAGAATGAAGCGCGATATTGTTGACTTTATTGCCAAATGTCCAAACTCTGAACAAGTAAAGTATGAACACCAGAGGCCCGGAGGAACGCTTCAGAGAATGCCCATTCCTGAATGGAAGTGGGAGAGAATCGCAATGGACTTTGTGGTTGGTCTTCCAAAGACAATGGGTAAGTATGACTCCATTTGGGTGATTGTTGATAGGTTAACTAAGTCTGCTCATTTCATTCCGGTCAAGGTGACTTACAATGCAGAGAAGTTAGCCAATATCTATATCTCAGAAATAGTTCGATTGCATGGGGTTCCACTATCCATCATATCAGATAGAGGTACGCAGTTTACTTCTAAGTTATGGAAAACATTGCATGCTGAATTGGGTACTAGGTTGGACCTTAGCACTGCATTTCACCCTCAGACCGATGGTCAGTCTGAGCGAACGATTCAAGTGTTAGAGGATATGCTTCGTGCTTGTGTGATAGAATTTGGTGGTTATTGGGATAACTTCTTACCCTTAGCGGAGTTTTCATACAATAATAGCTATCACTCAAGCATTGATATGGCTCCATTTGAAGCATTGTATGGTAGGAGATGTAGGTCTCCCATTGGTTGGTTTGATGCATTCGAGGTTAGACCTTGGGGTACTGACCTTTTGAGGGATTCGATAGAGAAAGTGAAATCTATCCAAGAAAAGCTTCTAGCGGCGCAAAGTAGGCAAAAAGAATATGCAGATCGGAAGGTTAGAGACTTAGAGTTCATGGAGGGTGAACAAGTCTTGTTGAAAGTTTCGCCAATGAAAGGGGTGATGCGGTTTGGTAAAAGAGGTAAGCTAAGTCCGAGGTACATTGGGCCATTTGAAGTACTTAAGCGAGTAGGGGAGGTGGCTTATGAATTAGCCTTGCCCCCAGGGTTGTCCGGAGTGCATCCGGTATTTCATGTGTCCATGTTGAAAAGATACCATGGAGATGGAAACTACATTATCCGTTGGGATTCCGTTGTGCTTGATGAGAATTTGACTTATGAGGAGGAACCGGTTGCTATATTAGATAGAGAAGTTCGCAAATTGAGGTCGAGAGAGATTGCATCCATCAAAGTTCAATGGAAGAATCGATCGGTTGAAGAGGCTACTTGGGAGAAGGAGGCAGATATGCAAGAAAAATACCCACATCTGTTTACAGATTCAGGTACTCCTTTTCGCCATTGTTTTTCTTCTTTTGATCGTTCGGGGACGAAAGATGGGTAAATTGGTATCTATTGTAACGACCTGTTTAGTCGTTTTGAGCAGCAGATTTTATTTCTGGAAAATTGGCTGAGGCAACGGACCCCACGACGGACCGTCACAGGCACGACGGACCGTCGCAGGGTCTCGTTTCAATATACTTAGGAATTCTGAAATTGGGTACCGAAAATCGACTCTCTGAACTTCGTAACGGACTTGCAGGACGGACCGTCACAGACTCCTTAGTGAAAACTGGGGTCCTGGCCCTTACGACGACCTGCGTGACGGACCGTCGCAGGCACGACGGGCCGTCACAGGTTGCGCAATGCCAGGCAGAATCGGATTCCTTTACACGTTTTAAGGGGCGTTTTTGGACTATTCTTTCCTTAATTATAAAGTTAGAGGGTTAATATTAATAGGTCTAATTACTTGGGGGTAAAAAGGGTAACCTTAAGTGAATTAGTGGGTTCTATTGTCCTCTTTTACACTTAATTATATGTTAATTAGGGTAAAAGAAAGAGGGTTTGAATAAAAGAAAACAGAAAGAACAAGAAAGAGAAAGAGAGAGAGAGTCGAACGAGGAAGAAGAAGAACGAGCTTGGGGATTTCTTGTTGATTCCAATTCTTCGGTGGAGGTAGGTTATGGTTTTTACGATACTCGTAGTGAACTCTTAATAGTGAATGATATGTATTTGTAGTATTGTAAACCTGTCTATATGCTTAATTGTATGCTTGCATGAATATGATTATGTGATTTTGATAAAACAAGCATGATGAAAGCTATTGAATCTCAAACCTTGAAAGAAACTTTAATCTACTTATTAATGATGATGCCTTGGTATAAAAGAAGGCTTGATGAATTAAAGTAATGGGATTGATGATGCCTTGGTATAGAGGAGGCCTTATGAACGGATAGAATGAGATTAGTGGATCGGAGTGTCACGTTCCGACACATAGTATTAGTGGATCGAAGTGTCACGTTCCGACACATAGTATTAGTGGATCGGAGTGTCACGTTCTGACACATAGTATTAGTGGGAGAGGTGTCACGAACCGATACGTAGAATTAGGGGATCGGAGTGTCACGTACCGACACATATAGGGGATCGGAGTGTCACGTTCTGACACATATAGGGGATCGGAGTGTCACGTACCGACAGATATAGGGGATCGGGTGTCACGAACCGACACGTAGAATTAGGAGATCGGAGTGTCACGTACCGACACATAGTGGTAGGGGATTGGAGTGTCACGTACCGACACAAGAGGAAGAAAGATAATGAATCTTGAAAGATGATAAATATACTCAATCTAATAAACTTAATTCCCAAATGAGTATGTTATTGAGGCTTGAGCCCACATGGATGAACTTGATGGTACTTGTTGATGCTAATGTTGAGTTTATAGTTGATTTATAATATTAACTAATATAAACTGTTTTCTATTTTGAGTTGGCCGATGATATCTACTCAGTACTTGTGGTTGTACTGACCCCCTACTTTTATGTTTCTTCTTTGTTATTTGTGGAATGCAGCAAACGTTCCGTCAACTTCAACTCAACAGTAGTAGATCTAGCCAGTCTTCACTACCTTCGGAATTCAGGGTTAGCTAATGCGTCTAGCTTGGACTGGATCTTCTTCTTCAAGTCTTGATGCCTTGAACTTCTGGCATGGACTAGCTTTTATTTGTTTTAGCTTCTTAGACGTTTTTAGTTTAGTAATTGAGGATAGATGTTCTTGTGATGATGACTTCCAGATTTTGGGGATAATAATAATAGTTTTGCATTGTTTTATTAATGAGTTTAAGTCTTCCGCATTATTTTCTGTTGATATATCTTGAAATGTTAAGGTTTAGATGGGTTGGTTCGCTCACATAGGAGGGTAAATGTGGGTGCCAGTCGCGTCCCCGATTTGGGTCGTGACAGGTACTTAAATAATTTGAATCATATTTTGTGATATCTTCATCTTTATTTCTTTTCTGGCAATTGTTGAGTAAACATCCTCTCATGGTTATGTATTTAATTCAAAATTTCATAGTAAATGGATAACTTAAAAAAAGAACAAGAAAATAAAAAAAGGAATTTAGAAAAGACAAAAACAAATGAACTGACTTGAATAGTTCTTCGAACTTTTGGCTGAAAGGGGGAGAAATAGGAAAGTTGGGTATCAATAGTAGAAAGTAAAAAATTAGGGCTTAGAAAAAGGGAATATTGGGGACCTGGTTAAATATAATGAAAGGTGAAATTTACGAAGATCACGCACACACGCGCGCGAGCATACACCCGCACACGTGCATGCACGCACACACCCTCCATACACAACCGGTTAGGTCAATATCGACATTCCTGCCTGACAGCTACACTATTTTTCTTTTTTTGATGGTATTTTTGTTTTAATTTGTTTGTCTTGTTTTTTTAATTTTTTAAATATTTAAAAATTTTGTAATATATACTATAAATAATGATTATTACCAACTTAAAATACTTGAAAAAACATATAAAGAATTCGATTAATTCATAGAATTAATATATCTATGTCAAATAAAATCGGATAAAAGAAGTAACATACATTATTTAATTTGAAAACTACGTAGAAAGTATTGTAAATCTCAATAATTAACAATATTTGATTGACTTTAGAAATTCTATTTGTATTACATACATCAAGATAAGAGAAGTAACATATATTATTAAACGAAGACTAGTACACTAATGATGATGATGTTGTTGTGCCTCCCCATACGATAATTAGATAGAGAGTTTCGAGAATAATGATGACAATTTTAGTTTGTATCGTCTATGGAGGAATGCTGAAGAGAAGAAATTTGAGTCAACTAAAGGACTAAATTCTAAGGATGATTGATTTTACCGAAACATGAGTTTATAATTTAGTCTCTTTGTTCGTATTAGAAGCAGAGAAATGGTTAAGGAAAACGGTAGACAGAAAAAGAAAAAAAAATGTTCTTTTTTCCATTGTAAATGTGACATTCAATAACTTTGTGTATTTATGATTTTGTATATGAGTACGAATTTCAGAATTTAGATCAAACACAAAGCTTGTGATAACAAAGACATATTAAATGGGAAAAGACTAAAAATACGGTATTAGGGGGAATTTTAGTAGTTAAGTTGGTTGACTATCTGAAAAATTGTTGACGAGAGTTTGATTCCCCACATTGTAATCTACTTCCTCATTTTCCTTTTCAATAACAAATAAAATATTTTTAAAATAAATTATACAAAGAAAAATCAAATCATTCAACATTCAATGAGCAAATTAAAAGAGAGTTACCGATAATTAAATATTTGTAAATGTGACACTGATGGAATATAAATTCAATAACTTTGTATATTTATGATTTTCTGTATGAGTACGAATTTTAAATTAAGAATTTTAGAATTGAGATCAAATACAAAACTTGTTGATGAGAGTTCGATTCCCCACATTGTAATCTCCTTCCTCATTTTCCTTTTCAATAACAATCAAAAAATATTGTTAAAATAAATAATATAAAGAAAAATCAAATCATTCAACAGTCAATGAGAAAATAAATAAAGTTACTTCATTTAATCGGTTTTCAAATAATTTGAATCATATTTTCTTATATCTTCATCCTTATTTTTTTTCCTGACAATTGTTGAGAAAACATCCACTCATTGTTACATATATTCATTCAAAATTTTATAGTAAATGGATAACTTAAAAAAAGAACAAGAAAATAAAAATAGGAATTCAGAAATGACAAGAACAAATAAACTGACTTGACGAGTTGTTCGGGCTTTTGGCTGAAAGGGGGAGAAATAGGAAAGTTGGCAGACAATTGTAGAAAGTTAAAAAAATTAGGGCTTAGAAAAAAGGAATATTGGGTGACCTAGTTAAATAAAATAAATGGTGAACTTTACGAGGATCAAACATGCACGCACGTACATGCACACGCACTCACGCGCACATGCATGCACGCACGCACCTCACCACACACAATAACCAGGTTGGTCATGATCGACATGCCTGCAACTGCACTATTTATCCTTTTTTGATGGTTTTTTTGTTTTAATTTGTTTGTTTTTTAATTTTCTAAATATTTAAAAATTATGTAATATATACTCTAAATAATGATAATTGCCAATTTAAAATACTTGTAAAAAATAAATTAAAAAATCGATTGATTCATAAAATTAATATATCTATATAAAATAAAATAGGATGAAAGAAGTAACATATATTATTTAATTTGAAAACTACGTAGAAAGTATTGTAAATCTCAATAATTAACAATATTTGAATGATTTTTTGAATACTATTTGTGCTGCATACATCGTGATAAGAAAAGTAACATATATTATTAAACTTTTTTGAAGACGAGTACACTAATGATGGTGATGTTGTTGTGCCTCTCTATATGATAATTAGATAGAGAGTTTCGAGAAGAATGATGACAATTTTAGTTTGTATAGTCTATGGAGGGATGCTCAAGAGAAGGAATTTGAGTCAACTAAGGGACTCAATTCTAAGGATGATTGATTTTACCGAAACATGACTTTATAATTTAGTCTTTTTGTTCGTATTAGAAGAAGAGAAATAGTTAGGGAAAAAAGGTAAATAGAAAAAAGAAAAAAAATGTTCTTTCTTTTATATTGTAAAAGTAATACTGATGGAATATTAATTCATTAACTTTGTGTATTTATGATTTTGTGTATAAGTACGGATTTTTAAATTATGAATTTTGCAATTGAGAACAAACACAAAGCTTGTTAAAAATAAATAAGAAAACGAAGACATATAAAATAGGAAAAGACTAAATATACTGTATAAAGGATAATAAGTAGTTAAGTTGGTTGACTATCTGAAAAATTATTGACGAGAGTTCTATTTCCAACGTTGTAATCTCCTTCCTCATCTTCCATTTCAATAACAATTAAAAAACAATTGTTTAAAACAAAGAAAAACAAATAATTTAACATTCAATGAGCAAATAAATAGAGTTACCTATTTAACCCATATTTAAATAATTTGAATCATATTTTGTGATATCTTAATTTTCATTCATTTTCTGGACAATTGTTGAGGAAACATCCTCTCATGGTTACGAACATTCATTTAAAATTTCATAGTAAATGGATAACTGAGAAAAAGAACAAGAAAATAAAAAAAGGAATTCAGAAATGAAGAGAACAAGCGAACTGACTTGCATAGTTGTTCGGACTTTTGGCTGAAAGGACGAGATATAGGAAAGTTGGGCGGCAATTGGAGAAAGTAAAAAAAATTAGGGCTTAGAAAAAGGAATATTGTGTGACCTTGTTAAATAGAATGAAAGACGAAGTTTACGAGGATCATTCACGCACGCGCACACGCACACTCACGTGCGCACACACGCACACGTGCATGCACCCCCCAATAACCAGGTAGGTCATGATCGACATGCCTGCCTGGCAGCTGCACTATTTTTCCTTTTTTGATGATTTTTTAGTTTTAATTTGTTTGTCTTGGTTTTTTAATTTTTTAAATATTTAATACTTATGTAATATATACTATAAATAATGATAATTACCAACTTAAAATATTTGTAAAAAACATATAAAAAAATTAGATTGATTCATAAAATTAATATATCTTTGTCAAATAAAAAGGGATGAAAGAAGTAACATGTATTATTTAATTTGAAAACTACGCAGATAGTATTGTAAATCTCAATAATTAACAATATTTGATTGACTTTTGAAATTATATTTATGCTACATACATCGGGATAAGAGAATAACACATATTGTTAAACTTTTCCAAAGACGAGTACACTAGTGACGATGCTGTTGTTGTGCCTCTCCATATGATAATTAGATGAGAGTTTCAAGAAAATTGATGGAAATTTTAGTTTGTATCGTCTATGGAGGGATGTTCAAGAGAAGAAATTTAAGTCAACTAAGGGACTCAACTCTAAGGATGATTGATTATACCGAAACATAACTTTATAATTTAGTCTTTTTGTTTGTACTAGAAGCAGAGAAATGGTTAGGGAAAAAAGGTAGATAGAAAAGAGAAAAAAATATCATTTTTTATCATTTTAAAAGTGACAGATATGGAATATTGATGCAATATTAGTTCAATAACTTTGTGTATTTATGATTTTGTTAATGAGTACCAATTTTCAATTAAGAATTTTATAATTGAGATCGAACACAAAGCTTACTAAAAATAAATAAGAAAATGAAGACATATAAAATGGGAAAAGACTAAACATACGGTATTAAGGGGAATTTTAGTAGTTAAGTTGGTTGACTACCTGAGAAATAGTTGACGAGAGTTCGATTCCCCACATTGTAATCTCCTTCCTCATTTTCCTTTTTTCAATAAAATTAAAAAATATTGTTAAAATAAATCATACAAAGAAAAATCAAATCATTCAACATTCAATGAACAAATAAATAGAATTACACCATTTAACCGGTATTTAAACAATTTGACTCATATTTTATAATAACTTCATCTTCGTTTCTTTTCTAGACAATTGTTGAGGAAACATCATCTCATTGTTACATATATTCATTCAAAAGTTCATAGTAAATAGATAACTGAGAAAAAGAACAAGAAAAAAAAAAAAAGAATTCATAAATGACAAGAACAAGCGAACTAAGTTGAAGAGTTGTTCGGACTTTTGGCTGAAAGGGGGAGAAATGGGAAAGTTGGGCAGCAATTGTAGAAAGTTTAAAAAAATTAGGGCTTAAGAAAAATGAATATAAGTGACCTGGTTACATAAAACAAAAGCCGAAATTTATGAGGACCACACACGCACGCACGCGCACATACACCTGCACACGTCCCGCACGCACCTCCCACACACAATAACCAAATAGGTCATGATCGACATGCCTGCCTGGCAGCTGCACTATTTTTCCTTTTCTGATGGTTTTTTATTTTAATTTGTTTGTCTTGTTTTTTAATTTTTTAAATATCTAAAAATATGTAATATATACTATAAATAATGATAATTACAAACTTAAAATACTTGTAAAAAGCATATAAAAAATTTGATTGATTCATAAAATTAATACACCTATGCCAAATAAAATGGGATAAAAGATGTAACATGTATTTTTAATTTGAAAACTACGTAGAAAGTATTGTAAATCTCAATAATTAACAATACTTGATTGACTTTTGAAATCATATTTGTACTACACACATCGGGATAAGAGAATTAACATATATTATTAAACTTTTTCGAAGACGAGTACACTGATGATGATGATGTTGTTGTGATACCTTATAATTAGATAGAGAGTTTCGAGAATAATGATGGCAATTTTAGTTTGTATCGTCTATGAAGGGATGCTCAAGAGAAGGAATTTGAGTCAACTAAGGGACTCAATTCTAAGGATGATTGATTTTACTAAAACATGACTTTATAATTTAGTCACTTTGTTCGTATTAGAAGCAGAGAAATAGTTAGGGGAAAAAAGGTAGATAGAAAAGAGAAAACAAATGTTCTTTTATTTCACTGTAAATGTGACGCTGATGGAATATCAATTCAATAACTTTGTGTATTTATGATTTTGTATATGAGTAAGAATTTTAAATTAAGAATTTTAGAATTGAGATCAAACACAAAGCTTGTTTAAAATAAATTAGAAAAAGAAGAGTTATAAAAAGGGAAAAGACTAAACATACGGTATTAAGGGAAATTTTAGTAGTTAAGTTGGTTGTACCTGAAAAATTGTTGACGAATGTTCGATTGCCCACATTGTAATCTCCTTCCTCATTTTCCTTTTTAAAACAATTAAAAGATATTATTAAAATAAATCATACAAAGAAAAATCAAATCATTCAACATTCAATGAGCAAATCAATAGAGTTAACCCATTTAACCGGTATTTAAATAATTTGATTCATATTTTGTAATAACTTCATCTTCATCCCTGTTCTAGACAATTATTGAGGAAAAATTCTCTC
The DNA here is from genome assembly GCA_027704805.1 of Solanum corneliomulleri. Lineage (NCBI taxonomy): Eukaryota > Viridiplantae > Streptophyta > Magnoliopsida > Solanales > Solanaceae > Solanum > Solanum corneliomulleri. Next base: position 213 of record JAKWIY010001828.1, on the reverse strand, counting down.
ATGGTTACATATATTCATTTAAAATTTCATAGTAAATGGATAGCTGAGAAAAAGAAGAAGAAAATAAAAAAAAAGAATTCAGAAATGACAAGAACAAGTGAACTGACTTGAAGAGTTTTTCGGGCTTTTGGCTGAAAGGGGGAGAAATAGGAAAGGTGGGCGGCAATTGGCGAAAGTAAAAAAAATAGGGCTTAGAAAAAAGGAATATTGGGT
>JAKWIY010001827.1:0-14854 GCA_027704805.1 Solanum corneliomulleri | reverse complement strand
CTGCCCTGATTTAATGTCGCGGCACGACTGGGATCTTGATTACTCTGACTTCATCAAGATGGTATGCCTCTATCACTTCATTCCCCGATGCTTTATGCCCAAAATAGAATTTATTCTATCTCTATTCCTTTAAAACCGCACTCCCTCCTTGGTTTTTAACTCAACTGCTCCATGAGATAATACTTGGGTAATCAAGTAAGGGCCAGTCCATTTGGACTTGAGCTTGCCCGGAAGACAACGCGACCCAGAACTATCTACAAGCACCAAATCCCCAACCATAAACTCTTGTTTTGCTATTTTTTGTTCATTCTCCTTCTTCATCTTTTCTTTGTGGGATATGACAAATACCGATTGGAGCTCATCACTCTGCCTCATGGTCCTACATATGTTGAAGGTGGCTTCTTCATTATTCAACCAAAATGTCATTTGTCCCTTCTCCATATCAACTAAGGCTCTACCTGTAGCAAGGAATGGCCTCCCAAGAATGATAGGCACTTCAAAATCGACCTCACAATCAAGAATAACAAATTCAGCCGGAAAGATGAATGACTCCACTTTTACTAGCACATCATGGAGTATCCCTATAGGCCGTTTCACTTTCCGATCAGCCATCAGTATCCGCATCGTAGTGGGCTTTGGGTCACCCAAACCCAACTTCTTGTAAATCGAGAGGGGCATGAGATTTATGCTTGCCCCCAGATCACATAATGCTTTCGCAAAATGTAATATCCCCATGTAAAAGGAATAGTGAACGCACCCGGATCTTCTTTCTTTTGGATTAGAGATCTTGTAGCAATAGCACTACAATGCTGCATTCTATCATCATCCTCAAAAGTGACCGATCTTTTCTTTGTGACCAGATCTTTTATAAACTTGGCGTAACCGGGCATTTGTTCTAAAGCTTCTACGAAAGGGACATTGATAGAAAGTTGCTTCAACATTGTTATAAAACACCGATATTTTCCATCCTTGGTATTTTTCAATAATCTTTGAGGAAATGGGGGTGGTGGCCTAGGCATAGGAGTTACTTTTTTAGGCACTTCAGCATCTTTTGCAGTGTTATCCTCTAATTCAGCATCAACATCTACCACTTTATCAGTATCTTTTGTCACCTTTTTCTCATTAGATGGTATTAGATATGGTATAGATCAAAATGGGACACCAAAAGAATTGACTGCTGAGCCGTATGAGGTAAGAAATTCTCAAGTACGGTTCTAAGGGAAGGAATTGAACTACCTATTCCGGCCGGGGAGAACAGGCCATTCAACAGGGAGATTCTGAAATTGCAGAGGCTTGGTTCGATCAAGCCGCTGAGTATTGGAAACAGGTGGGTCAATGGTTTGCTTGCCTCCGCGAGTAGTAATTGCCATACAATGTCCATCATTTTTCAGATTTTGGATAGTGTTGCTAGGAAGAGTACCCGGTTGCCGTGTGTTCACACTTACAGATAATTGGGCCAATTGTAACTCAAGTTTCTTAATCGATATTGCATGTGTATCAACTTTTATCCAAAATACCCGCTAAATCATTCCTCAACTCTTTATTGTTCTCATCACTAGAATCGAACCTCCTCATCATTTTATGCAACATATCCTCAACTCGCGACATACTACCTCCACCATCCCTAGGAGTAACTTCACGATTTTGAGAAGGAACATAAGGTCCATTCAAGTCGTTTCTATTACTATAGTTACCCCTGTTGAAGTTGTTGTCGCGATTGTAGTTTCCATCTCGGACATAACGACCCTCACGATTGTAGTTACCATAGTTCCAACCTTGTTTCCCTTGACCTTGGCGCCAATTCTCCGATTAGAGCCTTGGGCACTTGGTCGGAAACCCCCCATCTGTTCATTTATTGCATAGGAATCCTCCTTATAATAACACTCATCATTTTGTGGCGGTGGTTTCGACAAGTAGTTGACAACATTTATCTTTTCTGCCCTCCCCCCCAGTGACATGTTTTAGTACCAACCCAAGCTCGGTTCTCATCTGAGCCATTTCTTCCTGAATCTCATTTGCGGCTGGGTTGTGAGTGGACTGCACTGCGAAGGTGTTTCTCCCTGTATCAGACTTCCTAGTACTCCAAGCTTTGTTATTCTGGGAGATTTTCTTTAATTTTTCAGCAATCTCAGCATAAGGGCATTCTCCATAAGATCCATCTGCTATAGTGTCCAACACCACTTTGTTGTTATCATCCTATCCCCAATAGAAGTATTCCTTCAGTGACTCATCAACTATACGGTGATTTGGAACACTTCTCAAGAATGAGGTGAATCTATCCCAAGAACTACTAACTGACTCTTTTGGTAGTGCCACAAATTTGTTCACTCTGTCTTTGTGGATTAGTTTCTTGGAGACCGGATAGTAGCGCGCTAAGAAAACATCCCTTAATTGGTTCCAAGTGAAGATTGATTTGTATGGGAGCTCAGTGAACCATATAGCAGCCTCTCCTGTCAGTGAGAGAGGAAACACTCTGAGCGCTATTACATCTAGATCCAAATCAGGCCTCCCTACACAACTTTTACACACTTCCCTTACCTTAGCTATATGGGCATGTGGATCCTCAGAAGATAGCCCTGAAAACAAACCTCTGCAGTGAGTATTTGCATCAAGCTACTAGTTACCACAAACGTGTGGCCTGTGGGTAGAGGGGGCGAGACAAGTGGCCCATCCGAGTCTGCTATGTTATCATACCCTCTGTAGTATGCTTGGGGCCGTGGAGCGGGATTTTGTCCCCTCAGTTGGTGTTCACCCGGACATCGGGTAACATCTGACCATGAACATTAACCGGAGCTGGGATGTTCTGGTTCGGGTCATCATCATTTATTGCCAAGTTTCGATTCATAATGCACAGTGTACGCTCTAGCTCGTGATCGTAGGTAAACAAGGGTTCTCTTCCTCTCCGTGTATTTGGCATACAAGGAGGATAGTTCTGAAAAAAAGCAAAAACAATAAAACAAAGTAAAATCAAGAAAATATCAACTAAACTATAGTAATAAGTTCAAGGTAATCTAAAAGCTATATACCCCGGCAGCGGCGCCAAAATTTGATATACTCAAACTTACTTCTCAAATAAGAAGTAAAGCGGTCGTGTCAAGTAAATAACCCAACAAGTGAGGTTGGGATCGTTCCCACGAGGAAAATATTCTAGACTTAACTTCAACCAGTTAATACTATTGTTTGGTCAATGACATCCTTGGAAAGTAAAAACATAAAAAGGGGGTTTCTATTTCTAAATGAGTGAAAATAAATAACGAACTTGAAAGAGAAACTTAACAGCTTTGACAGTTGGATTTTGATCAATTAATCAAAGTAATAGGGTTTACGTGTTCCCCACAGGTTCATAACTTGATAATTCTAACTATAACAATTCTTTCCTAGTATCTTGCATGCAAAGTGATAAGTTATGTATTTCTAAATCCTTTGTCCGGCATCTAGAAAATCACACTCCGCACCTTGGTCTGGCTACGTGTGTTGCTATCCTAACCCTTATCCTTACCTCATATTAAGCATTGTATTTGATATTTGACTATGTTATTACCTCGTACCAATCAATACTAGCCTATTAGATAGTATACACTAAATCTATGTTAATAATTCTTTTCCTATTATCTACCTCCTTGGTCAGGCAAGTAGCATTAAGGCGAATTCTAACGTTGGCCATTTGTTAAAAATACTTCTATGCGAAAGAATTGTTAATACATGCAAGACACTATTCTAGAATTGTTATTTTAGTTAGGGTTTATCTCATTATTTGCCTATGGTTCCCACAACCCTAGTTATGGAGTTTAGTTACTCAACACCATAAACACAATATTCAAATATAGTAGATATGAATACATGTACTTACTTCAATGAGAAAGAGTAAAATCCAAAAGTTTTCTTGATTAATCTCCAAAAATCACTTGCAAGAATCTCAAAATCCAACATTAATACACAAAGTCTAAGAATATGATGTCCAATATAATAGAGTCTAACAACACGGAGTCTAACCTTAAAAACGAGGTTTTTTGAACTATTTATAAAAAATAAAAAACCTAATTAAACAAGGACTCTGTTTGCTGGAAATCTGCCAAAACGCGGCTGGGTCGACGGACCATGCGACGGATCGTCGTGGTCACGACGGACCGTCATGGACTCGGTCGTCTCATACTCATGCAATTTCTTCTGCTGCTCTCTTCACCACCCTCGACGTTAAGTATGACGGACCGTCATAGGCACAACGGTCCGTCGAGGTTCTTCGTTCCAAAACACTTCAACTCTTGGAATCTGGGTACTGGGATCACTTCTCTGAACTTCATGACGAACCTGCAGGACGGACCGTCATAGACACGACGGACCATCACAAGCTTCGTAACCCCACACTTGGTCAGACTTCCCCATCTTCCTTCAGCAGCTGCACTACGCTGCCACCTACGGACCGTCGCAAGCACGACGGACCGTCATAAGCTCCGTAGGTGGTCTCTTCTGCATTTCTTCGCTCAAAATTTCTGCATTTAGCTTTGGACAAATTTCATGCAAAACAAAGAGAAACTTTTATAAAAATTAGCACAAAAAGACTTTCGGACACACTAAACTTAAGGAAAAAGTATTAATTATACCGTGAAACCACGGTATATCAATAACTCTCATATTTTTCAAATTTCAAACCTACAGTTGAGTTTCATTTTCTCCAATATACTAGATATAATAATATTCATATAATTTTAGACCTTTATATTTAATTACATATGATAATTTATCAAACTAGGATAATTATATATTATTATGAATATAAGACCTATTTGAAAAAAGAAAAAAATAAGAACCACTACATTAATCTCTCTATTCCATATATCCATACCTATAATCCCTAATATAATATAAAATAAATAATAAAAAAATCTGAATTGGCAAAATTGGCAATCATCGGCCAATGATTGCCATTTAATGATTTAACCCAACTTTTTCAATTGTGTTTTTTTCTTTTACACATATTAATAATATTAATTTATCTTATAATAATATTTATACATAATCATAGAATTACTTATTAATGTAGTGATAACTCTTACCTGACAATTGACGAGGTCGGCAGTTCCTACAATTGCCTCGCAAAGTTCTGCTTAGGTAATTTCTTGTTTTGTTTTGTTTTTTCCAAAAAAATTAATTATGTACTAAAAGTGAGAAATTTCACCAACTTATTTTAATAAATATAGGTCAAATAAAATAGGGTATTAAATAACTATCATTTTACCCCAATAACCATAAATTAAGTCAATTATCTACAATTACTCATCAATTAATTAACTAAAGTTAACAGGATAATCAAAATTTCAAAAAATAACCTTCTGGGTCATTACATTATCGACCACTTAAAGTCATGTTCTTCCTCAATCATAAGGTGAAAGAAGGAAGAGTAACCAATGTTACCAAAGCCTAAGTTATTACTAGTTGGTGTTCATCTCTCTAAGTGAGCTCCTCCTTAATACCATGTCATCGACATCAACTACTAAGACTTGAACTTTTTAATCAAATTTTAAAAGGTCTATAACTCAAGAGTGATTATCAAGTCACAAACTAACTCATGAACCCAATCTAAAGTGAAACTCATTGGACCATAACACAACCATCATGATGAATCTTTTATTACATAACCAAGAAAGACTTTTGAATCAATACTAGCTACAACCAGAAGTGGACCTTAACCAACCATCAAACACTCATAATGCACAAATCATCACAGATATTGTCAAAATTCTCCGCTCAAAACATCAACTTTTCCCGAGCTGAAGTTATAGGAATTTGACCTTTAGGCATCATATATTCATCTAGAAAGATTCAAACTTATATAACCCAAAGAAGAACAAAATAAAATAAACATCCAACAAACAATACGCTCTAAAATTCAAAATCTCTAACAACACTATCACATAACCGTAAACATTTCACATAATCTCTTTCATAAGTTCTCATAAGCAGGGTCTTGTAGGTGTAGATATAGTGGTATACTTTAACCATCCCAAACCAAATAAAATCTAGCATAATTGAAATAACCATGTCTCCCTAAAGAACATACCCCATCAAGAGGATATAAGACGATCGGTACATCCGATCCACCACTAGGGATACACCCATAGAAGTGAAACACGTACGTGAATCATACTAAAACCATGTCCAGAACGAAAAAGGTTGTCACAGAAGAATACATAGAATAAAGCTCAAATAACAAAAGATACTCTTTTTACAGTGTCCATATCAATAAAATTCCCTTCATCTGACTCAATATCTCTATTTTTAGACACCCACAACCAATCAGTTTGATCTCCATCACAATATCACATATACTTAATTCATCAACTCCCACATACTTCTCACAGTATCTCACTGAAGGAAAAACTCTAAATACAAACAACATCATAACTACACTATCAAAGTCTTTCTTGTAGATCCATTGTCACCTCCAAAAAATTCAAAATATGACTCTAAGTCACACCCAAGACTGATAGCACTAGTTTCAAATCAAAAGTACTTTTCTATCGAGGTACGATAATTGAATTATACTAAATGTCAACTTCACGCAAACTTTCAAATACTATTTTGCAACTACCATTCATACCATCATGTACCTCTCTCATGCCAAAACTCAAAGAAGTTCTTGGTCACCTCAATAATTCTGTATATTATAAGCTCAAAATCACTACTCACCATCAAATACTTATGTAACACATCATAAAAAAAAAATTAACAAAAATAGTAGTTTCAATCTCCTCAAAATTCACGATAACTCTGTTATATTATAGGTCCATACTGTCGAATATCCATAAAAACTAATCTACCACTAAATAATTTATCCCCACACAACAACACATAATCTTACAGACCTCACATTTTTTTCAAACAAAACAAAAACCCAATATTCATAAAAATTGTTGATAAATTCCTAGTGAGTCCATACTGAACCAATTCACATCCATAGTCATATAATAACTTATATATGTAAACCCTTACATCCTTTAAGTTCTAACCAAGAGTCTATAATACAGGTCTTATTCCTTCACATCTCTTAAATTCTTCCCATGACGCAAATTTTATACCTTAAACTCTTCAATACACCAGATTGTATTCTTTCATTGACTTGCTTATCAATCTTATCATTTGATCAACATCACATAAACTGTAAACCAACTCCTTAAGAGAAATACTTTCTTAGTCCTTTAATAATCAAAAGTGACAAACTCTACGATTCAAACCTTGTACATGTTGTTTTAAAGTCTCAATAACTGATGCAATCGATCAATTCTTACCTTACTTATTCATACTTCGACAAATCACACTACCAAAAACCTAAACTCACCATGAAAAACTTGAAATTTGAACCCAACTATATAACCCAATCCCTTTATCTATACACATTAACTCATACCTTGAAATATTTTTCTCCTATGAATTCACGTATCTTAGCTTTTCACTGTTGTCTCTTTATCGATCTTATGATATGCTCCACTAAAAATTCAACCATACTCGTTATCAAACTCAAATCACAAAAGCATTTCTAATCACACTCGAGTTGAACATATGTACACTGCTTTCTCAAGTGTTATCCAATATTTTTTAACCAATCTAATGAACTCGTGAACTATTATCATAATCAAAGAAAAACAGATTAAATCACACATCTCTGAGCCCAATTCTCAGTTCCTTTTAAGATACCTCTTTAGCCCTTGTAAAAATAGGAAATACTCATGCTCTGACTTCTTTCTAAAAGCTAAACTACATCCCGCTATTCTTATTACTATGACTTTAGCTTCTTCTTTTTTTAATTATATTCAAGCGACATCAGAACTACTCATAAAACCACACTACTTACCAAATAGTAGAAACCATATTCTTATATACTAAAAAGTCATCATTACAATACAAAATCCTTTTACCCAACAAACCTGAACATATAGTTTCACTCCAGCAATAATTCATCATAAACCTTATAAACATCATGCTTAGTTAGCCCTTTCCATCCCCATGAATTCAACCTCGCCATCAAAATGTCATCCCAAACCTATTAATGTCAACCATCCAAGGGACTTTCTCAATTTATACGCACTTTCTAACAAAAAAAATCTCCAATTTCATTCACCCAAGTATACTCACTAAACTAAGACTTTCTTTACCCATAAGTTTGTCATTTCGATAATAATCTACTCATTTGGAGCTTAAGATAAAATTATTTTACCTCATTTAGAATTTCATAATACACTTCACAACCTAAATGTATTATTGTCATACCAAAGACCCATCACTAATATTTTCCTTATAAATAATACTTAAGTCAATAATATTTAGTAACAAGCTAGTTGGTTTCTCAAATATGAATGTGACATCGAACCTTATTATACGAGCATGTGATGCAAATGATAACTCCTTAAGTAGTTAGTATTAATGCATAACAATCAACATATCTTGTTTTATAACACTTAGAACCACATTGTGAAAGTCTGTTACATCCACTACTAGAACACATCATACCTACTGAGAAGACTGTATCAAAATAGCCCACACATTTTACCTATTGAATAACATTAAAATATTATCCAATTAGCTCTATAACTAGACCAAGCTATACGTATTATTTCGTAGGGCAGGTCGATAACAAAAGTAAGACACTTCATTGTCCTAACCAAGTACCTATCAGTACCATTGAAATAGTCTTAACATAACCTTGTTTGGTATACACTTACTTTGTGAAACCACAGAAGGGATTCTGACCTGAATTGGTGGAACATCATTTGCTAAGCAATCCATTAATGGTATGACAACTATATCAACTGTATATTCAAGACTACAATATTTATTATCTAGCCAATTCTTCAAACATTTATCTTCTTATTGTCAAACCACCCATATATTGCTTATACCAGATAAGTATTATATTTATTTTTTTTTTTACTATGATAGCTAACCTTAATCAACTCTTTAAATATGATCACCTATTATTTCCACCTTAATACCATATCTAACATCAAACCAATACATGACATGCCAACGATTCACCGAAAGGAACTATCCACGAGTAATCACATAAATGAGAGTGAATGAAGTGAAACGATAAGAATCAAAATGGACCAAGTACGCACGATAGAGATCTAAGAAGTGAAGATATTTCCTCATAGTCACTATAGCCTCTCGAAGATAAGTACAAACGTCTCTGTACCGATCCTCGAGACTATATTTAGATTCAACTTGTACACACGTGAGACCTATTAACCTAGGGCTCTATTACCATTTTTGTCAAGATCCCAAATTTGAGAGTGATGGCACTCATCTTATCCCACCGATACAAGTCGACCTAAAAACCAACTAATACAATAAAATGCGGAAAATTTACTACAACTTAAATTATACCCCCAAGTGTAGATGTCACGACCCAAAATGAGCCGCGAGTGGCACCCACACTTATCCTCCTATGTGATCGAACCAACAAATCTAAACTCCAACATTTACCAATATTGAACAAAATATATTGCGGAAGACTCAAAATCTTATTAATATAACCAATAAATAAGCTTCTAAAAGTTTATCAACTACTATTCCCAAAATCTGGAAGTCATCACACCAAGAACATCTATCCTCAAATTTCTAATTCTAAGAGTATTTAAGAAGCTAAAATAAGTAAAAGAGATGGTCCATGTCCGAACTTCAAGACATCAAGACGTTAAGGAGAGAATCCAGTCCGAGCTAGGAATAATAGCTCACCCTGAAATATGGTATGCGGAAGACTGGCTAGAGTTGCGGACGAGTCGAAGTCGATGGCACGTTTGCTGCATTCCATAAATAACAAAGACAAAAATACAAGTAGGGGTGAGTACAAGGAACACGTACTGCGTAGGTATCATCGGCCAACTCAAAATAGAAAGAAATATATATCGAATAATAATATAAAATCAACTACACTACTCAACAGGTGACAACAACAAGTACAAGAACCATTGGCCACAACACCAAGCACACCTATGAGGACTCAAGCCTCCACACCATACTCATTTGGGAAATAGGTTCTTTAAATTTGAGAATATTAACATAATTCCAGATTCATTCTCTTTATTCTTCTTGTGTCGGAACGTGACACTCCGATCCCCTACTACTACGAGTCGGAACGTTACACTCCGATCCCCTAATACTACGTGTTGGTACGTGACACTCCGATCCCCTAATACTACGTGTCGGTACGTGACACCCGATCCCCTAATACTACGTGTCAGTTCGTGACACCCGATCCCCTAATACTACGTGTCGGTTCGTGACACCCGATCCATTATCCTCATTATTTTAGTTCATCAAGCCTTCTTTTATGTCAAGGCATCATCATTAATAGAGAGGATTTAAGGTTTTTAAGATTCCACAGTATCATCATTATAATCCATCACCATTTACATAATCACAACATGCAACAACACAATTTAAGCATATAGAAGACTTTACAATACAACCCAATACATATCAGTCGCTATTTAGAGTTTACTATGAAATAGCATAAACCATAACCTACCTCCACCGAGGAATCGTAATCAAACAAGCTACTTCTCAATGCCTTTGCTTTCCTCTTCACTTCTCCCTTTTCTCGCTCGTTCTCCCTCTCTCTGTTCTTTTTATTTTTCTTCTTCAGATGCTTTTTCTTTTACCCTAATTATCATATAATTAATTATAAAAGATGATAAAAGTAACCCACTATTTATTTCAAGGTTATCTCCTTTAACCCCCAAGTAATTAAATTATTAAACTTACCCCACTAATTTCCTAATTATAAGCATGAATAGTCCAAAACACCCCTTAAAACTTTTAGCAGAAATCCGACCCAGTCGAGGTTACGCAACTCGTGATGGCCCATCGTGCCTGCGACGGTCCGTCTTGCAGGGTCGTCACAGAGTTCAGAGACTCAACTTCAGTAAAAAGGTTTGGGACGACCCATCATATCTACGACGGTCCGTGCTGCAATTTCATCGCGAAGTTTAGAGAGTTGATCCCCGTACCCAAATTTCAGAGTTTAAGTGTTTTGGAACGGAGATCCTCGACGGTCCGTCGTGACCATGATGGTCCGACGTGTGATCCGTCGACACAGTCAGTTATTATCAAAAGTAATTCTACTGCTCGAAACGACTAAACAGGTCGTTACAATAGATACCAATTTACCCATCGTTCGTCCTCGAACGATCACTAGAAGAAAAACAAGGGCGAAAAAAAGAGTACCTGAATCTGTTAAAAGATGTGGGTATCTTTCTTAAATATCTGCCTCGTTCTCCCATGTGGACTCTTCAATTGGACGATTCTTCCATTGAACCTTGATGGATGCAATCTCCCTTGATCTCAACTTGCGGATTTCTCTATCTAGAATAGCAACAGGCTCTTCCTCATAAGACAAATTCTCATCAAGAAGAACTGAATCCCAACGAATAATGTAGTTTCCATCCCCATGGTATCTTTTCAGCATAGACACATGAAATATCGGGTGCACTCCTGACAGTCCTCGAGGCAAGGCTAATCCATAAGCTACCTCCCCCACGCGCTTCAGAACTTCAAATGGACCAATATACCTCGGACAAAGCTTACCTCGCTTACCAAACCGCATCACCCCTTTCATGGGTAAAACCTTCAGCAAGACTTGTTCACCCTCCATGAACCCCAAGTCTCTAACCTTTCGATACGCATATTCCTTCTGCCTACTTTTAGCCGCTAAAAGCTTTTCTTGAATGAATTTCACTTTCTCTAATGATTCCCTCAAGAGATTGGTACCCCATGGTCTTACCTCAAATGCATCAAACCAACCAATGGGAGACCTACATCTCCTCCCATACAGTGCCTCAAATGGGGCCATATCAATACTTGAGTGATAGCTATTATTGTATGAGAATTCTGCTAAGGGTAAGAAGCTATCCCAATGACCACCAAATTCTATCACAAATGCACGAAGCATATCCTCCAAAACCTGAATCGTTCGCTCAGACTGACCATCGGTCTGAGGGTGAAACGCAGTACTACGGTCCAACCTAGTACCTAATTCAGCATGCAATTGAACAATTTCTGAGATATAGAGTTTGGCTAACTTCTATGCATTGTAAGTTACCTTAACCGGAATGAAGTGAGCAAACTTAGTTAATCTGTCAACAATTACCCAAATAGAATCAAACTTACCCAATGTCTTTGGAAGACCAACCACAAAATCCATTGCAATTCTTTCCCATTTCCATTCAGGAATAGGCATTCTCTAAAGTGTCCCCCCACGCTTCTAGTGTTCATACTTTACCTGCTGACAATTCGGGCATTGGGCAACAAAATCAACAATGTCACGCTTCATCCTACTCCACCAAAAATTTTGCTTTAGGTCACGATACATCTTGGTTCCACCAGGATGTATAGAATACCCTGTACGATGAGCCTCTGTAAGAATAGTGTGAATCAAATCATCAAAACGGGGCACACATACCCTTCCCTTAATTCTCAGAACGCCTTCCTCATAAATTATTGCCTCTTTAGCCTCTCCTCGTAATACCATATCTTGAATCGGATCAGTTTCTCATCAGTAAACTGTTTTCCCTTAATCTTGTCAAGAAAGGAAGATCTTTCCACCACACAGGCCAACAATCCTCCCTTCTCTAGTACTTCCTGCCTCATAAAGTCATTAGCCAGAGTCTGAATCTCTCTAGCCAATGGACGTCTAGAAACCTATAAGTGAGCTAGACTTCCCATGCTCCCTGCTTTTCTACTTAAAGCATCTGCCACAACATTAGCTTTTCCTGGGTGATACGAAATAGTGATATCATAGTCCTTCAGTAGTTCCATCCACCTCCTCTGCCTCAAATTTAATTTTTTCTGAGTAAAGACATACTGCAAGCTACGATGGTCTGTATAGACTTCACACTTAAACCCATATTGATAATGTCTCCATTGCTTTAATGCAAACACGACTGCAGCCAACTCCAAATCATGGGTCGGATAGTTATGTTCATGCACTTTTAGTTGCCTTGAAGCATAAGCAATTACATTCCTCTCTTGCATTAGCACTGAACCCAAACCAGAATAAGATGCATCATAAAAAACAATGAAATTCTTACCTTCCACTGGCAGGGTAAGAATTGTTGCAGTTGTCAAAAGGTCTTGAGGTTCTGGACGCTTTCTTCACATTCGCCGACCCCATAATGGAACATTCTGCTTAGTCAAGTTTGTCAATTGGGAAGCAACAGAAGAAAATCCCTGACAATCGACGGTAGTAGCTAGCTAAACCAACAAAGCTCCTTACGTCTGTACATTAGTAGGTCTTACCCAACTTCACCGCTTCAACCTTAGAAAGATCCACCATCACTCCATCCTTAGAAACTACGTGCCCCAAGAAGGACACTGAATCTAGCCAAAACTCACACTTGGAGAATTTGGCATAAGGCCTTTTCTCCCTCAATACTTCCAATACAATTCTCAAATGCTCCTCATGTTCTTTCCTGCTCTTTGAGTATATCAGTATATCATCAATAAACACAATGACAAAGAGATCCAGATATGGCTTAAAAATCCCGTTCATCAGGCTCATGAAGGCAGCAAGGGCATTCATAAGCCCAAAGACATTACTAAAAATTCATAATGCCCGTACCTAGTTCAAAAAGCAGTCTTTGGCACATCCGCTGCCCGTATTTTCAATAGATGATAACCAGATCTCAAATCAATTTTTTAGAAGGTACAAGCACCTTGTAACTGATCAAACAAATCATCAATGCGAGGAAGAGGATACTTGTTCTTAATAGTTACCTTATTCAGTTGCCTGTAGTCTATGCACATTCGCAAACTTCCATCCTTCTTCTTCACAAATAAAAGAGGAGCACCTCAAAGGGATGCACTTGGTCTAATAAGCCTTTACCTAACAACTCCTGAAGTTGGGCCTTTTTTTCCCTTAACTCAGCGGGAGCCATTTTATAAGGGGGTATGGAAATGGGGCGAGTACTCGGCTCCAGATCAATACAAAAGTCAATATCCCTATCCGGTGGCATACCAGGAAGGTCTGCAGGAAACACATCCTTAAACTCACGGACTATCGAAACAGACTCAATCGAAGGTACTTGGGAAGTATCATCTCTGAGATGTGCCAAGAAAGCTAAACAACCCTTACTAACCATTCTCTTAGCACGAAGAAAGGAGATGATATGAACTGGGGTGGAAGTATAGTCACCCTCCCACACTAGCGGATCTGTCCTAGGCTTGGCCAATGTCACAGTTTGAGCATTACAACATAAGATTGCAAAATTTGGAGAAAGCCAAGTCATAGCCAGAATTACATCGAAATCAACCATCTCTAGAATAATAAAGTCTACATAAGTATTGTTCCCCACAAAAGTCACAAGACAAGACCTATACACCTTCTCAACTATCACAGACTCACCCACAGGAGTAGAGACACGAATAGGCATGTAAAGCAAATCATAATGTAAATCAAGCCCAGTAGCAAATTAGGAAGATACATATGAAAACGTGGATCCAGGATCAAATAATACAGAAGCCATGCAATCACAAACCAAAAGATTACCTGTGATAACAGCACCAGATGTCTCTACTTCAGTCCTCCCGGGTAAAGCATAAAAATGGGCCCTATAACCTGTCTGGCCGTTGCCCCTACAATGTTGCGCTGCATTAGCTCCAGCTTGCCCGCCACCCCGGTTGATTTCGTGACCACCATTACCTTGGCCACAACGTCCTCCAGAATGGCGGCCTCTTCCATAACCACCTCTACCTTTGACAATTGGGGGTCTGTAACTCTGTTTTGGACAATATCTCCTAATATGTCCAATCTCCCCACATCCATAACACTCTCAGGGTCAAGCATAAGTCTCTGTCAGAC
>JAKWIY010001826.1:0-14790 GCA_027704805.1 Solanum corneliomulleri | reverse complement strand
AGTTAGTCTTTGGTCATGGTAGTGTGTCATGTATGTTTGCCTTGTTTTTATGTGGTGTTTGGAGTCCAAAAATAGTATAGATGACCCTATCATCTTAATATACATGTTTAGGGTGAAAACGTTTGGGTATGACTCCTCGAGGACCACCCTAAGAACCCCGGAGGAGGACCCAAATGTTGGACAAAGAAGCTGCCAAATGGCAACGTGCAGAACCAATATATTGAGCCACAAATGCGTCGCATGTATGGCACTTAGACTGCCTGTTCGTCGCACGCCCAACACAAGGCTCACTGCCTCAAAAATCTCGTGAGTCAAAATTAGGAGCTGCCTCTGTGACACGCAACCACTTTCCAGATTCGGTTGTATCATTTCAAAGTAATGTTTGACATGTCTAAAAGTACAAATATGTATGGGGTGTTTTGGTTCCTTTGCGAGTCTGTTATAAACTGTTTTATGACCGATTTAACCCCTTTCCCAAGTCAAAACCCCAATACTCAATAAGAAATCTTAAAGCCCTCCTCTCTTCCAAATTCTCTCCAATCTCCATTGGAGGCCAAACTCAAGCTCAATCTATAAGATGAATTTGGAGTGCTTTCTTCTCCAATTGTGTGGGTGTTTCTTCTATTAAGGTTTGGTAACCCTTTATCCGTGGTAAATCTTTCATATAAGGAGTTTCTTCAAAGATTTTGGAATATGAATCTAAAGTCAAAAATCATATCTTTCAGTCTAGCTATGGGTTCATTATCAAACGAATTTCAGAGACATACTAATGGTGAATTGATGATTATTCAATGTTTTTATTATTTTTTTAAATAAAATTTCATGAAGAACTCATGATCTCCTAAATCGCTCAAATTACGATGTAATATGGGTCTTGTGATCATGATTAGATGATGATTAGATTATGTTTAGATTATAATGAATGTGTTTATTATGTGGATGATAATGTTAGGGTTAGGTGTTGTCGATATGGCTAATTGTGATTTATAATCTTGTAGCATTATCCCTACCTATGAAATCCCTATATGAATGTGTGATCAAAGTATGGTAGGAGTCTTCTAATCTAATGTTAATATGTTCTTTCCGCCTATGATTTAGTGTGAGTGTTAGTAGTCTATAGTCATTAATACTCTATATGTGTATGACTTGAGACTTGAGGAAGGTTGTACATGTGTTGTGATCTTTGGAGGGTGGATTCCTCAATACAATGTTTTAGACATTATGTTATCATGTTGACCAATGTACACACACCTTCATGCATATTTATTCTTTTGGTAGATTCATGATGGCTAAGGATAGGATAGTTATCCTATGCATAATTACTAATTTTTATGCATTTAAAGTATATGATTAATGAATTTATGAACATGTGTTCCTAGAGGTTTTTATGTGAAGGTAGATCTCACATATGTATGCACACATACATGAATTTATGAATGGTAGAATTATGTGAAAGTGCATTATCACATAATATAGGTTCTATGCTGAATGTACATTCTCATTTAGAAACCTTTGAGCTATATGATGTATGAGAGATCAAGTCCCTAAAGTTTAATATTATTAACTAATGGTTAATAAAGGTTTAAAATATTTTAAGAAATGGAGTCTAATCTTAGCACCTAGAGGATATGTACAATGAGGAAAAGATCCTCCCGCTAATGCAATAGGTTGGGTCATCCAAGTGATTACTCATAAGATGGAAATCTTCCCGCTAATGCAATAGACAGATTTCTAGAAGCAATCTCACTATCCCTTATCATGTTCCCTCGTGTAGGTAGGACTATGACCCCTACGTATACATTGCACAAGTGGACTCTAATGGAAGTTATGATGATTTCTATTGTGAAATAAGGTCTATGGTTCGTTTATTCAAATACAAATGTATGTCAAGGTAGAGTTACTTATTTCAAAACATAAATTATGATTATGCATCTAAATTATACTTATGGCTTCTAAATGGGTTTGGTTTGAATATGTGGGGGTATGGACTCCATGTGTACAATGCACAAGTAAGCTACTGAAGGGGTTATGAGGCTGGTTTACCTATGATATGAACTAAATGAGTTATGACAAAGATGTAATAAATGAAATAGTTCTTATGTGACCATTAATGAAGTATGTGTAACACTTTGAAAATCTAAGATGAGTATTAGAGCTTAACATATGTGTCATGAGGTCTAAGTACAATTTTTAAGTCCATTTTTATGAATGTAGGTCATGTAGAAAATTTAGAAACCAAAACGTCCGTGATGTCCGGAAGTTGGTTCAAAGGGGTACTAGTGTGCCTTATCCTACTTGACTCGCTTTTAGGAGTAAGAAATTTATTAAAAGTGGTCAAAGGGTATCTAATAGGTGTTTAAGTAGTTTCATTGTCAAAAAATCTGGGTACGACTCCCCAAGGACCAACCAAGGGCCCTTGAGTATGACCCCTGCAGGTTGAGGCAACACTACCTTGGCAGTGTGGGTCGACGAGACAAGCTACGGTCCGTGTGTGGACTGAGGAGGTGCTTATACCACCATCATCCCACACTTAGACTATTTTAGGAAAACCTCTCCTTAACAAGACTCTTAACTTACTTACGGATGTGCAGGACAGAGGGGGTCAGTCCGTCGACTCACAGACGACCCTTCATTGGGGTTTCGTCTATGAGGGTTAAATTTCCCGCATGTTTTAATGTTAATTCATTTAATTAATTTAGTGGTTTAGTTGTTAGTTAGGTATTAAGGTAAGACTAATTAACTAATTTATCTCGCATAAAAAGGCCCCAACCCCAATTAATCTAATTACAACTCTCAATACAAACTCTTTTCCTTCTCTCTTCTTTCTCTCTCTACTGGAAATCACCATTGAAGACTAGCAAGGAAAGGGGTTTGGGGGCTGGAAATGGAAAAATTCACCATCAAATCTTCATCAAACATTATGGTATGGGATCTAATTCACCTTTGATGTTCTTTCCTCAAAGGGTTCCTTCAAAATGGATTTCAAAAGTTGAGTTTTCATATGGGTTTCATCCAATTACGAATTTGATGTTGTCAACTGAGTTGTTTATGGTTTCTTTAGGATAGAATGGATATATTAACATCTATTTTAACTTTATTATGATCAATTGTGATGGTTTGATTCAATTTGAAGATTATGATCCTTGACGCCTAACCCAGGTTTGATCTTGATGTAAATTGGATTGTGATTAATTCAATTGTCTTGATTAAGGGTTAAATCACTATTAGAGGATGTTGTTACATAAATCCTTAACTAATTGGGATGAATTTGTAGTATTTCATGCTAATCTTAAGAAGTAATATAGGTTATGGAAATTGGCCTAAGAAATCTTGTTTTAAGCGTTGATTTTATATTGGATTATGGTGTTGTGACTCTTCTAGTATTGTTATCATGTGGATTATTGAATTATGATGTTGAACATCTAAATTGGCTTGAATTGAGGTTTTGTGGTAAGGCCTAAATAAAGAACTATGAAGGAGAGTTGGTAAGCCTTGGAATCTCTATCTTTACTTCCAATTGTGATTAATTGTGGTTAAGTTATGATGTTATATTGGAGTATGCCTTATATTAGGATGATAGGGTGGTATGATATTGAATTGAAATGTCTTGACTATGTTCTGAGGTTTATTAAGTTTTATGGAAATAAGAATGGTGATGACTGCCAATGTGCCTTGATATGCTATGAAATGCTAAGGTGTTAACCTCACTTATATGAATTGTGATGAAAGGACTATACTCATGCAATTCTTATTGAGCTATTGATGATGATGATTATACAAGGGGTAGAATCTATGACCTAAACTAATCTATGATTGATCATTAAAGGCTTAAAGACATTTCAATAATGGGACTTATCTTAGTACCAAGTGAACTTGACAATGGGAGGTGATGACTTCCCAAAGAGGACGATTCTCCCTATAGTTCTATATCAAATGTTGATTTCCCAAAGAGGAATACTCATCCAATGGATTCCCATGAGAGGAGGACCCAACTACGAAGTGGTATCAAGATGGAATATACTATCTCTTAGATCTTGAAGTATGTTGCCTCATAGGAAGACTAGATAGTGGATCCACCTAGAAAGCTACGTTTATGTTGGTTTTATTTTGGCCGGTAGACCACCTTCCATTGGTCTAACGTTTTACAACACCAGATTCCACACTTAGTTCTTTTGGTCTATGTAGGTTAAGGCAAGTGTTCCCTAAGTTAAAATAAAGTAATAAAGTATAAACTAACTAAGGTGACTTGAGAGGTTTAACTTAGCCTAGGTAGGGGTATGGGACACTACCTATGCCTTGCACTAGTTGACCTTGATGGAAGCTTTAGGAAGTATATAATATATATATATATATATGACAATGATGTATATGGTGATAACATGTTGATGATATACTATAAATGATATTATATGATGATGATTATCCTCTTGAACATGCAATTGGGTTGTACTATCAAAATATGATGTTAGGTGTCCTTAAAGGTTATGTTATGTGAAGTTGGGCATTGGTTATGGTTTCTTGTTGAAGTTAGTTGATTGAGTAATGTTATGGGGCTTTTATTGGTCATTGCACTTGTTGACTTGATAAAGATTAATGAGTAGTTGTCTTGCTTATCATGATATAATTGACTCTTAACCATTCTTGTGACACTATTCCTTGATGATGGGGCTATAGTAAATCATGGGTTCAAGAATGTTTGGGATACATATTACTTGTTTGAGTTAGTAAGCATGTTGGGTTGATTGGTATGACATGCTTAATTATGCGTGATACTTTTAAAAGGGCAAAATTGCATGTTTTGACTAAATGTCCCTTTTTAGCATGTTTTTATATTATATGTGAATACGGTCTCATACTTAGTACATATGGAGTACTAACCACATTTTCTTCTCTTTTTCCAAACATTTTAGGTTCTGGTCGTTGAAGGATCATTCGAAACGACTTCAAAAGGCTTGGATATTCTCTATCATCCAAGTGGGTAGGTCCTCACTTTCCGAGGGCGATGCCGATATCTTGCCTATGAAGTTCTCTTATTTTTCTATGACTTTTATGTTCATTTCGATGTCATTGTGTACGACTTGTATAAGCCTATATGTGGCTTCTTTACATGTGATGTAGGTCTATGCCAAAATTGCTATGATCATTTAGATGAGACTATCTTTCTATCTTATATATTTATGTGCAATAAAAGTAGAAGTCTATGTAACCTTCCTACAAATAGGGTCTCTGTATAATCGATACGACTATATTATGTATATGTAGAGGTCTATGTAAACTTCCAAGTAGATGTAATGAAAAACTTTAAATTGTTCCACCTTTTTAAACCTATGAATGTAATGACATGAGACTAAGGGGATAGCCTATGTTCTCAAAGAGGACGACGACGACGATTACGTCTAGGGGGTAAACCCTGATGTGACAGTATGTTGGTCTTAGGTATAAGGTTAAATGCATTGTGTGGTGTGTTATTGAATGTGATGTCCCTATGTCTAAAGTGACTTCTTAGAATCACTTGGTATGGGCAGTAGTACGGGATGTTACTTTTACATTGCACTAGAGAGATTAGGAGGTTGTCTTAGGTGATGGTTCTTATGTGTAACTTGTGCCTTAAATAATTGATTCTTAAATGTGATGAAATGGCTTTAAGTATTGTTATGAGTAATATCTATGTCTATGTGAAGTATGTGAACTATATTGTGCTTATTGTATCAGTGTTCCTGAAATTTTACTAAAAAGATATGAGGCATGATTTCTAACTAAACGTCCTCTTTAAATGCATGTTTTTTGCATGATTGTCATACTCAGTGCATTCTTGTACTAATACCATTCTTCTTCATCTTATTACACAAGGTGTATGTGGTGATTGCTAGAGGATCTTCTATAGAAAAGAGGATCTTGGATTCATATCCCCAAGTTCAAATGGGTTCTTAAAGATTCAAAGACCATATGTTATTTTCCTAACTTCATGTAATAGCTTAGTTATTATCTTATGTTGTTAAGGGACGTGTCCCTATTCTAATATATATATGTTGAGTCTATGATGTGTTATAACTATGTATTATAACATTTTTATATATATGTGAAGTGATGTTTTAGCATATGATGTGCTATGAAAAGTTTTATATTTTTTGCCATTTTTCTATGTTTATGCGATGAATTAATGCTAAGAGGCTTGTCTTAGACCTCCAATAGGTCGACGACGTCATGTGGTAACGTAAGAGTGCTCTAGCTTCTACAGGTACTTTGGTTAATTACATTAAGGATATATTGTGGGCTTATTTTTTGAGTTGAGACTAGTTCTTTCCTTTAACAAAGTTTGCGTACAACATAACTACCAGTCTTATCTTTATGGCGATGTTGTCACTCTCTAGTTTGTTTGAGTCTATAGATTCTATAATTGATTTAGTATGTTTTGGGCTAAGTGAGAGTTATTTAGGATAAGCTTCAGATAGTTATACTAGGCACCAGATTTATGTTGATCATGAGTTTTAGTGATAGAACTTTCCTCTGTGTGTTTCCCATAAAAATCGTGATTTGAGAGTCGGGGAAAGCTTAGCCAGATATATTGGGCCTGAGATCCTTTATATAGTTGTTAGGGTTGCTTATGAATTATTTTTGTCCTCTAGTATTCTCACTTATCCAACCATTTACCGACATTGCACTGATATGTTCATGATGAGTCTCATGTGATCCAATATGATGTAATAAAGTTGGTTGAACGTTTGAGAGGAATTGGTCTACATTTTACCCATAGATGTGTAGTGGTGGAGTTTGAGAGACATACCTACGGTTAAAGTGTAACATCCTTCCTTAAGAAGAGCTAAATTTAGAACGAATTAATTTGGAAATAGAAAAATCTGAAATTTTGCAAGTTATGCATAAGTTATGAGTTTGGGGTCATCTTCAAATGACCATAACTTTCACAACATGATGATATAGGTGGATCACAATATATCAATTTAAAGTTCTTGGAATCCTGTTTCCAACGCCACTACAAATTTTAATTTTTGTGCTCGTATGAGGGAGATATGCCTGTTTGATGTCGGGCTGCGCGATTAAGGCAAGTTACCCAAAAATATGTTGGTTATTTTCCTTATCCAATCAAATTAAAATGTTTTAGTAATATTTTGGGGTCAAATATGATTTGCATCAGTAATCACAAATCACACTTAGGATTTTAGAAGAGAAGAGAAAAGAAGAAAAGAAAGAAAGATCAAGGTTTGTTGTGAATCATTGATTTATTTCGCCAAATCAATGTATGTGAGTTCAAATAGTGTTGGTTAAATTTACCAAAACTCCAATAATGATTTAAATATATTAATTAGTCCATAAAGATTGAAAGATTTAAGTTATTTATGTGTATTCTTGAACTATTGCTTTCATTCTTGAATTAAAATGGGTTTGATGAGTACTTGAGGTAATCATATTAAGCTTAAGAGTTTTTTAGTAGATTATCATGCATTTGTATTGGGAAATTGAATATATGAAAAACTTGAGGAAATGAATCGATTAAAAGTGATTTAGGATCAATAACAAAAGAGAAAATTTGTGGGAATGGCCTAGGGGAATGGTAGTGCGGCGCACCCCATATTCACCAGAAGATATGGAGTGGGGCGCAAGCAAATGCACAAAAATGAAGTCTCTAAAGTTTAGGGGTTGCCACCCCGCGCCAGTATTGCGCCACGGTTGCCTGCCCCCACCTTTTTTCCGTCGTTCAGCTCGTTCGAATATTTTTAAAGTATACCTTTACTCAATATTTATTCTAACTACTCTAAACTACTTATACAAATATAGAGATCATTCATAATATTAATAATAACCTTGAATCCATAAATTAAAGTTCAAGGTAGATCTAAGAGTCAAGTCTTGAGAGTTCTTCGAGTCATTTTCAGAAGTCTTTTTCACAATCGTTTAAACTTATTTAAAGACTTGAGAATTTTATTTGATGAAGATTTAATTTGAATTCATTCTATTTATATTATATATGGGAACGAAGTATTCCCCAGAGAAATGATTTTACATTTAAAAGAGGAAACAACCGATTTCCAAAATAGTTTACGAGTAGTAGGTCTTTTAAGAGAAAAGATTTTGAGTAATAATCTCAAAGTTGAGGAAGAGGAAATAGTTTTTTTTTTAAATAATGATTTAA
Source organism: Solanum corneliomulleri (assembly GCA_027704805.1). Taxonomy (NCBI): domain Eukaryota; kingdom Viridiplantae; phylum Streptophyta; class Magnoliopsida; order Solanales; family Solanaceae; genus Solanum; species Solanum corneliomulleri. Next base: position 6,641 of record JAKWIY010001826.1, on the reverse strand, counting down.
ATTATATTTTTGTGAATAGTATTGAGTACCTATATGGGGGAGATTTCTAACAACTCACAACCCTTTTTGGGAATAGTATTGAGTACCGATATGGGGGAGATTTCTAACAACTCACAACCCCCTTAAACCATGTATCCAACATAGGAGAAAGGGTCATCTAGTAACACTCTGAAAGTTCAAGACCTAATATAGAGCCTCACATGATTCTCTAAGGTTGGTAACACTTTTCTAGGACCTAAAATAATGTTTGTAAGTCATTTAGGAAGTTTTAGAGTCAAAACGTCAAGGAACGTCTATGACGTTCGGAGACTATTGAAAGAGGTGCTAGTGTGCCTTAGCCTATTTCACAGGGTTTTAATAGTCGCAATTTGATTAAATGTGGTGGAAAGGAGTTAAACATGTATTATAGTATGTTTAGGTTCAAAACATCTAGGTACGACTCCCCAAGTACCATCTTAAGAGTCCTTGGAGAGGACCCTTGCATTTGACCCAAATCTGCAAAATTAGGTAGTGTTGGTAGTGTCTACCTAAGAAGCCAGTCAATGGGGCATCATCTGAGTAATGGGACATTGATGGATCCGTATTCCCACACTTAACATTTAGAAAAATGTCCAAAATGCATACTCTCGGAACTTATCGATGGACCTGCAGGACGGGGCAGGTGGCTATCGAATGACCTACGGACTGTAGGTTGGGGTCTTGTAGGTCTGTCCTATTTTCACTGTCAAGTTTTAAGTGAGGTGAACTTAATTAGTTAATCAGTTAGGGTTTTAATTAGGGGTGAAATGGTGTTTAATTAGGTTATTTAATATAAGCTACCCTAAGTCTAAACCCAATTTAACACCTCACAATTCCCAAACTCAAACCTCTCTTCCTTCTCTCTACTTTCTCTCTCCTAAAGAAGACTCCATAGAAAAACAAGTTCTAACGGTTATAAGTCAGTAAGAACATAACTTTTATCCATCAATCTTCAAGAAATATCAAGGTACGAGAACTTTTAACCTTTGGGACTCTTTTCCCCAAAGGGTTCTTCCAAATTGATTTCTAAAAGATGATTTTAACACGGGTTCTTTTCTAATCTGAAACTGATCTTCTAAATTGTATCATTTTTTATTTACTTTGACTTTTATGATTATATTATTATCAATTAATGTATAATATAATTATTCTAGTTCTTGATGTTAAACCTAATATGTGGAATAGATCATCAATTGACTTAAATTTCCTAACCCTAAGTGATGAACTCATGTTGAATTGATTAGTATTGATGTAATTGACTCAGTTCTTGTGTTAATTAATATTTTATGATGTTATTACACCTATTTATGGATAAATTTGGATTTTTTGAGGGTAAGACCAATGATGATGATTTTTGAAGGAGAAATTTGTAAGACTTTGTGATTTTCAACCTTTACCTCAATTGTGATGACTTGTACTTGGTGATGAAGTTCAATTGAAACATGTCTTGTGATAAGATTGAGTAGGCGTTGGTGTGATGATGAAATTGACATGTCTAGATTATGTGAAGTTGTGAGATCTGCTTATGATGTAATGATATAAAGTTGGTTGTATATTACATGTGCCTTATTATGACAAAATGATGATAATGTACTAATCTCACATATGAAGTTGTATTGAAAGGATGTTTTCACACAATTCCTATTGAGATATTGATTATGAATAAACAAGGGGTTAGTCTCCTATGACCTATTCTAAGTTATAATTGTTATAGAATGACTTAAAGACATTTCAAAAAGGGACACTAGCTTAGCACCAAGTGAACTAGTAGTGAGGAGTTTCCCTTTCTAAGTATGGAAGGTAGGTTCACTATTTTATTCATGAGGTAGAGACTATAATGCAAGGTGCATAAATGTCACGACCCGCTAGTACACCCTAGAAGTTAGAGCATCCTTGTGTCGTCATACGGCTAATGAGACTTCAAGAAGTCTCATCTAAGCCTCTCGTATCATTCATTGCTTAATAAATATACTAAAATAGGTAAGAATTTAAAACTTTCTTCACACACGAAGAACTCTTTAATAAACATTACACAAGTGTAATAATTTCATTTAAAACATTAAGTCTTTAAAACATCTACATGAACCATATAAACTTTAGAATATACAACACGTGGGACTAATTCGATACAAGACAATAAAGTAAAGACTATGACATAAGAGACATGTGGATATTGTCCTCGAATCGATGAGGACTCACCAATACTTCATCTTCAAGACTTAGAAACCTATTCATCCTCCATGGCACATCAAGACTCCAATTCCCTACACTTAGTCAAAAAGGGAAAAGAAGGGTTTAGCACAATATATGTACTAAGTATGGAAGCCATGCAAAAACCATGAAAAAGGTATATTTAGTAAATAGCATGCTTTTTATGAATTTCAATTAAATCATCATACTTTAAGTATAAGAACAACATTTAACATTTTAGAAAGACATAAGAAATAATTTGAGTAAAATACCACATTTTTAGACAACATTACAGTGAATTCACTTCACTGTATAGTGAACTCAATCCACTGTTACAGTGAATTCACTTCACTGTATAGTGAACTCAATCCATTGTTACAGTGAAGTTCCTTCATTTCACTTTAGGCATATTCTTGCATGTAATTATTCCACTTAAAGCTATCCTAAGATTCACTTAATTCACACAAAGATACACCGCCAATACAACCTCTCTAGGCATGCGTAAATGATCCTCAACACTACTTATGGTGAGTCACACACACACTTACAAGACATAACCATATCAACATATTAAAAATATGACATTTCCTTATCAAATACTATGAAAAGAATTACTTAAGTAGATTAAGAAGATAACGTCCATGACTGACCTCTTCAAGACTACCTAAATAATCCTTAAGACTTTCTAAGTTTGGATCATGTCCACATAAACAATCATCTTCCCTAACTAGAGTCATTCTTAAGACTTATCTAGGTAAAATAAGAAGTGACCATTCCTATGCCTCCTTCATGCCTTAACTAGACAACCCTTAACTACTCTAGATAAGTACTTATTCATTTTAACATACTTTCTTAAATTAAGTCATTACATTAGTTCATTTAACACTTATTCATCACATAAAGGACATTAAAGTAACGGTCTTGGATACGACAGAGGGACTCCAACTAACATCTTCAAAGCCTGTTGTGCAATGTTTAGTTAACATCCCATACCACCACCTAAACTTCATAGAACTTCTCAAATGCTAATAGGTATCCCATATAACGAGAATAGGTAATAACCTACATAGACCATGGTAGCAAAACATGGAATCTGGAGTTCTAACCTACTCCAATGAGGGTGTTCTACTTGAATGGTTAAGGAATATGAAGTACATGATTTGTAATCTAGTCTCATTCTTAACTAGAACTACTTCCCTTACTATACTATCTCGGTGGTAGCCTTCATTCTCATACAGTAATTCATATTAATGGTTCGTACAATCAGTTTCCATATCTAGTTTATAACCCAATCACATTTACCCTACCAAAGAGGTCCTCTTAGGTCTACCTTCCAATGGCGACAAGAAGCTCATGATTACTTTCCAAAGAATTAATATGACATCGTTCTTTCCAATTAACCTTAATTATAGCATTCCTTTACTTGAAGGATACCATTAAGATTTTCGACTTCAACATTTATAACCTTGCCACTAGGTTCTAGGTTTCACATAAGATACCCTCTTAACATCGTTCAAGGTCACATAGGTTTCGGCATTAAAAGTCAAAGGATTCTTTGTTTAAGTTTAATAATAAAGTAAAGGAAATCGGCCTGCTCTTCTCGACATCACATATTCACTTTCATACATATATCAAGCAAGGGACATAAGTCAACCAAGACAAGACACCACATACTTCTATTTAACGCATATTTACATATCTTTCTTATGTCACTTAGGAATAACTATTATGATCTTTAAGTCATCCTATACACTACCATATAATTATCAATATAACCATTATAGACTTATATAGTCAAGTAGGAACAACCATGCATCAACCCTAAGACTATACATATAAACAGATAGTCATAGTTTACATGATTTCCTAACATACATAGCAAGAACACATACTTTCACATTATTTAACATGTAGATAGATATTCTCATACTTCACATAAAACAACTATACAGAACATCATAGTACTTCAACTAGTGCCGACAAGTCCAAGATCATCATATTGCATAAAGTAACGCCAACAAGGCCACATCAATTCACATAGCACCACCACCATAAGTTGACCATACCAATCACAACATAATTGAAGTCTAATTAACACAAAATAAAAGGAATTTGGGCAGCATACCCCCAATCCATCTACCACTTAAAATTTCAAGGCTAACTCATCCAATTCGACATCACAAGGCCCTTACCAATGGGCATAACCAACAATTCAACGTATTTATAACAATATTAATGAAACTAGGTCAAATTACTACATATTCATCAATCTAATGTAACCTAGGTATCAATTAACTATAATAATTACATCAATCAAAAGCCTATATGAAAGAACATTAGAATTCATAAACCTGAAGTCAATACAAATTTCAATAAGATTATCATTCAATAGATATAAGAATGTACAATATTCAATTGATAAAACTGCAACATTCTATAAACTAATTAACCATAATATATACATGAATCAAAAGTTCATAACAATCGACATATGAATTCATCAATAACAAAGCATGATCACATAATCCATATTTTAGTCAAATGGAGATATTTATGATGGTCAAAGGTTCATGGAGATTTTCATTGGAAAACATCAATTAAACATCAATAACATCATATATTAATGTTAGAAAACCATATATGCAAGAACCCAAGACTTAGAGTAGAAATTGGAATTTTTCATCTTTTTGAAAACTTTTAAAATCATCTTTGAAATTGGCTCTAAGGTGATAGAAAGACTTAGATGAAGAACTACTATACCTTTTTTGAATAACCGGATGAAAGTTGAAGAAGAAACTCCATTGAAGAACTATATTCAAGCGCCATCTTCACCTTGAACTCTCATGGAGGTTTTTGGAGGAACTTTTTGAGGAAATGTGTAAGGAAACAACTCATCTCATTCCTTGGGATAGACGCCAAAAATGGAGCATATTTGAACAATTTAGTATACTTTAAGGAGTAACAAAGAACACTCATACCTACTTGAAGAAGGTTGATGAATTCTTCAAGCTTGGTTTCCCTCAACTCTCTAGGAAAGAACCTATGAAGGAATTCCCTTTTGAAAATCTCCCAAGTCATTGTCCCACCTTTTAGTGCCCTATTATCTCTCAAATTAAGTGTACCATGTTTTTGCCACATCTTTGAGTTACAGGCCAACTCAGTCTCAGTCGAAGTCATCCACTCTTGACCTGAAGATCATAAGAGGCTTCATCATAGTAAAGTCTCTCAACTGAGATGCCATAGTGCTAGAATGAAGAGGCACACGGCGTCCAACTTCCAAGTTCACTTGGGCTGTTATGGCTTGGACTTGAGAAGTGATGGAATTAGATTGTGAAGTCATGGCTTGGGCAAAATTGAGAAAAGCTGCCCTTATCTCTCCATTGGTTATTGGTGGAGGAGCAACCAAAACTTGATCACCCATAGGAACTTCTTCAACTAGAGGGACTTGATTGTCTTTAGGAGGATCTTGGTTGTCATGAGCCCTCACATTTGAAATCCCTTACTCGTCCCTTCGTGCAGCTGCTCTTCGAGTATTCATACCTATAACCTCAATAAAAGGTTTAGGTGAAAGTACACATGAAGTAGACTCTAGAGGCATGACATAGGAATACAAGAAGATGAGGATTTCCTTAGCATCATATAGTTTTTTATTCATAAGTGTAGCGAGCTTCACAATTATGACTAAGAATCTACATAGATGTGGTTTAATGGGAAGTCTATCCTTAAAGATATTCAACCTCATGCTATGATACCAAGTTTTTAACATCTGGGGAACACCCCCAAGACCTAACTGTCGTCGTCGTCCTTGAAAAGGACAAAGACTAGCCTCTTAGCATTCGTCATTACATATCATACATTAATATGCTTAAAATTTTAAAAATTTTATTTACTCATACACTGAGGTTTACTTAGACCTGTCCTTACACATAATATATTAATAAGGAGTTTACATAGACTCCTCACAATAAGAAGCACTACATAGGCTTCTACTTTTATTTCACATACATAGAGCTTGTTTGGGTCAGCTTAAAAGCTGGTCAAACTGACTTAAAAGCTGGTTTTTGACTTCTTTAGCTGTTTGGCAATACTCACAATAACTTATTTTAAGTTTAAAAAAAAAATTATTTTAAGCCAAAAGTTAAAAGCTGGGGTAGGGGTGCTTTTTTTTTCCAGCTTATAAGCTTTTTAAGTTGACCACATTTTTACCTTTTTGCCCTTAATATTTTTATACAATCTCCAAATTACCCACATAACCCTAACACTCTTTCTTCTATTTTTCCCTTTCACGTGTGATGATAGACAATTACTATACTAATGAATGAAAATAAAATAAATCTAAATCTTTCAAGTGATCTATTAAAATTATATATTATTAAAATGTAAAATAAGTTGCACATATAACTTAAATAAAAAGTTTATATTCTCTTATAAAT
>JAKWIY010001825.1:0-15114 GCA_027704805.1 Solanum corneliomulleri | reverse complement strand
TAATATAACACCTAAAGAAAGAGAAAATGTTCATCAATCAAGGGATGCAAAATATATTCAAAATATCCAAAATCATCAATCAAGACGAAGAAATCAAAAAGAAAAGAACTTAAAACACAATACATTAAGAGGGTAAGCCATGTGTTGTACGAGACACAAAAGGAAAACAAATAAATCAAGATTCTAGCAAAAGGAAAACAAACAATGTTGTTCATCTTGTATTCCTAAGATACTTAGAACAGAAGTTGAAGAACTTGGTAAGAAACAACAAACTTAAAAAACATTTTCAAACCTAGAAAATTAAAGGTAGTAGAGAAAATAGAATTAGAAACACATTAGAAACAATATATGAAATATTTTTCTTAAAGAAGAAAATCGAGCCCACTGAATGCAAGTGTCCCCCTAAGGAAATTTTTCTCCTAAAGTACCCGCGGTTAACGGAATATATCCTATCAGGATAGAAAGATCTTACTCAACGGTGTATCGGTTAGAACGATCTTATTCATTGGTGTATTGGTACCCAAAACCATGGTGTCAGCGAACCACTCAATGACAGTAAAGTACAGTTAGAATACTATGGTTGTGTTTGTTTAAGCCAAAAGCGTTCTTCTCAAATGTGAGTCACTTCTACTTATCATAAGGAGATGTTTGATATTACAAAGGTTTTTCATAATTGGAATCAATACATAGGTAATCGAAATGCCTGAACAACAGAAGGGGTTAACTAAGTTGATTGGTTATGACTTTGAGATCTCGTATATACCGGGAAAATTGACTTAGTGTCAAAACTACGGGAACCTAACAAACATGATGCCTTCTTATTTTCTCTTTGCCAACAACTTCAGGATAGTCCTGCCTCTTTGTAGGACTACTCTTTCCATGGTGACCTTTTTCTTTATTGCAACCGTCTTGTCATTCCCACTGATTTGAGTCTTCATAAGTTGTTGTTATAACAATTCCATGATTCCACTACAAGAGGACATGCTGGTAAAGCCACAACTTTTTATCAACTTTCCTCAAATTTTTATTGGAAAAGTGTGCTCTCTGATGTCAAGGACTTTGTTTCTCACTGCCAAGTTTGTCAACAAATGAAAGATACTCAATTGAAGCCAGCAGGACTTCTTCAAATTCTTACGGTTCCTAATTCCTTTTTTTAGGAAATTTCCTTGGATTTTACCACAAGTCTTCCTCTTTCACATGGATGTACATCAATTTAGTGATTGTGGATCATATTTCCAACTATGGACATTTTATTGACTTGCCCCCTTCTGTTACCAGTCAGAAATTAGTTGCTATTTTTGTGCAGGAGTATATAAAATTGCATGATTTTTCTTCTAAGATTGTCACTGATAGAGATCCTTTTTTCTTATCTGATTTTCGGAAAGAAACCTCTCCTTACAGTCAAGTGGCTTTTAGCTCCTTTCCTTTTCTTCGCTAAATGTTGAATTTCTTTTTTTACAGTGGCGCGCCTATAAGGAACTCACTTATTGAAAAATTCAGTATACCATCCTCAAGCAGATGGTCAAACTGAGGCTCTCAAGAAATGCCCAGAAATGTATTTGAGGTGTTTAACTATCGATGCTCCAGCCGACTGGTTCAAACTCCTTCCATGGGCTGATTTATGGTATAATACAACCTATCAATCCAATTCCCAAATGTTACCACCTCCTATAATCTCTCGTTATGTTATGAAAGGCTCCCATAACCCTTTTGTCACGACTGCCTTTAGAAATTATGATGAAACTCTATCTCAGCTGCGCACAAATCTGTAAGGTCCGAAGAACGAATGAAATATTTTGCTGACAAAGGGAAAAGGGAAGTTACCTTAAATATTGGTAATTGAGTCTATGTTCGTCTTCGACCTTACCGTCAATTGGCAGTCCGCCTTCAAAATCAGATCAAGCTCAGCTATCGGTACTTAGGTCCATTACAAGTCCTCAAACACATTGGTGAAGTTGCGTACAAATTAGACTTGCCTGCCTCTTCATGTATTCACCTTAATTTTCATATTTCAGTTCTTTGAAAGTGTATAGGCACCTGACCAAGAGGTTACTCCCATTTAATTGTTCAATCAATCTTCTGGTTTGTTTTTATGCCTGAATCGATTCTCCAGCAACGCCTATTTCACAAGGGCAATAGTCAACTGGTTGATGGCTTATCAAGTGGTCTGGCTTGCCCGATTCATATGTCACTTTGGAATCCAAGTTGACTATCCCTCAACAATTTCCCCAGTTGAACCTTGAGGACAGTGGGGTCCACCCCATTATGCCACTATTTACTTCAACAATTGTTACATGCAATTGTCAATGGTTGGCAAGGTTGACAAATTATAGTGGCAACAATTTTGAGAAACACAACAACTAAAAACTTTTGGTACCAACAGTGATGGAAAATAGAAGATCATTAAGGGTTCCTTGGTTTTGGCTCGTGGTGGCAAACGTCATGGTGTATACTGGACTATGGAATCTGTTTGTTTTGATATGTTGAATGCGGTTGAGAGCGATAACTCTTCAATGTTATGACACAAGAGACTTAGCCACATCAGCGACAAATGAGTTAATGTTCTAGCCAAGAAGAATTTTTTTCAAATTTCAAAAGTGCTAAATTAGAAAAGTGTGAGCACTGGTTGGCTGGTAAATAAAATAGAGTTTCCTTTAAGTCCTACCCCCTTCAAGAAATACAGAGTTGTTTGAGTAGGTGCACTCTGATATATGTGGTCCAATAAGGACAAAGACTTAGCGTGGTGCACTCTGTAAGACCCTTAAAATAAATTAAGGTGTCTAGATCCTAACATATGTCTAATAAGCTTGTTAACATGTTAAATTAAGATTTTTAAATCATGTATGATTGTTTTTAAGTCATTTGGAAGTCAAACGTCAAAGAACGCCCAAGACGTTCGAAAGTTAGCCCTTGGACGTACTTGAGTGTGCCTAGCATGTTTTGATGTGTTGTGTGTGTTGTTTGATGATCCAACTGGTATGTAAAGGTCCTTGAAATGTATATTAATGTATTTACATTGTAAATGTCCGAGCAAAAATCCCCAAGGACCAACCAAAGGGTCCTTGAGGAGGACCCAACTTGTGGGCAAAAGCTGTCCCAAGTTGGCAGTAAACCGCCTTAGTGTTCAAGGACGACTTCATGGCCGGTGGAGGGGAACACTGTTTGTGAAGTTGGTCGTGGAACTTCTTTAGACACTTTGAGTCTTGGAAATGCAATGGAAACACTTACCTAAGGACCACAGACCGTCATAAGGGTTGTGAACCACCTTCACGGACCGTGAAGGTGGCCGTGGTCCCTGGGCTGGCTGGCCAAGTTTCGTTTTCCAAATAAATTCCATTCGGTTATTTAGTGATTTGAATTGATTTTCAAGGATATATAAATTAAATATAAATAGTTTAAGGTCTTTTCCCAAGTCGAAAACCCCAACACCCATTAAGAAATCAAAATCCCAAATATCTCTTCTCTTCCAAATTTCTCTCAAAACTCCGTTGGAGGGAAAACTCAAGTTCAACCTAGAGGTTGGATTTTCATGGTTTCTTATTCAATTTATTGTGGTATTATCATGTAGAATGGTATTTTTATCCTTCATCTTTAGATAACCTCTCATCTAAAGAGTTCTTTCAAAGCTTTTAAATGAGATTTCATGATCAAAACTTCAATCTTTCAATCTAGCCATGAGTTCTTTATCAAATAGATATCAAAAGTATGCTTATGATTATTTTATTTTTATGTACTGATTTTAAAGTGAATCTCAATCAAATTTCATGATGAACCCATGTTCCCTCCAAATTCTCAAATTAGCCTATATATAGGCTTTGTGATCTTGACTTTATGTTGATTGTATGATCCTAGCATGTCGAATTGCTTATATCTACTGTAAATTATGTATATTAATGTTGAATTGTGTATAGTTGATCCAATGTGTATCAAGGCTTGAGTATTTTGTGAGTTGGTCTATATTCTTCTTCTTTCTATAGAATTGAAGATGTAGTGTGCTAATGTGATCTTGATCCTATGATGTTTTAATTATGACTTCAATTATGTTATTATAACTTTATCTACTGCCATATATATGAATTATTGATTAATTATGAGTAGTGATCATTGTTGACCAAAGCAAGGGAGTTTTGGTAAGATTGCTTTACCTCTCTGTTTCTCTATAGAATTGCTAGATCAATGGCCTTGTATGGTCCACTTATGGTGGAGGTGTTTACTTTATAGTCAATATATATGTGATGTGATCATGGCCTTGAAGGAAATTGTATAATGAAGGAGTGGTTATGACGATCACCAAATTTGAAGCATGCCTAGTCTTCTAATCTAGTTGTGATCTAGGTTGTGTTGTTAATGTATAAGATTGTGAATGACTATGTTAGGGTTACTTTTAGGTGCTGCCAGTGATGAAGTATTGATTATCAATGAACCCCTATCTATGTGCCCCTATGTGAATGTCTTATTATCTAATGTTAGGAGTCTTAAGTGTAATGTGAAGTTAGCTTGTCTCATACGCTAAATTGTGATGTGTGGTATATGCTTGAATATGAATTGTGGTCCTAAGAGGGTGGCTGGCTCAATGTGTTGTTAATATAAATTAGGTGACCATGTTGATCCATGTACACAAACTTACACTTCACGTGTGCTTACAAGTAGTATAAGTTCATGGTGTCTAATGAAAGGGTATTCTAATAAGCACTTGTGTCTACTACTACGCATGGTAAGTATATGTTCACGAAGTAAGATTATGTAGCCCTTAGCCATAATGACTTGATAGGTGTTCTACTATGGGCAAGGGTATGGGACCTTGTCTATGCATTGCACATGTGTGCCTTCATAGGATACTTCCTAGGTACATGAATATGAATACATGAGTATGTTATGAGTATGCATAGTGTCCTAATGTGTTTATATGAAAGGATAGCTCATTTAGTTACACGTATACACTTATGCAATAATGTATGAACATATAACTTCCCTCAAAAATGACCTAGGTGAATCTAGAGCCTAACGTGATTTTCATTATGGTATAAGGTCCTAAATTTGTCTAAAATTTAGTATAGAGGCAGTGGCTAAAAGTTAGGTTCATTTTAAGTCAAACGTTAGGGGATGACCAAGACATTCGGCGACTAAGTGACCTATGTGCCTCATATGTGGTTATGTGACTAATTGTGTGTTTCATGTATTAATGAGGTCACTATATGGGTTATTATGGTGTTTATAGGCAGTGTGTCAAGTTTCATCAAGTTTGGAGGTCAAACATCCATGAACGTCCATGATGTTCGAAAGGTTTTCCTTGAAACGAACTTGTGTGTCTATGAATTTTTCGTCGAGTTTTATGTGTTCATTCAGGATGAAATTGATGTGTTAGTAACTAAAATCGTATATCAACATATTTGAGTTAGAAACGTCTGGGTACGACTCCACGTAGGACCCACAAAGAGCCCTAGAAGGAAAACCCCAACTTGGAGCTCAACACTACCAGGCATTGGCAACCGACTGAAATAAATGACGGCCGGTCGACCAGGCGATGACCTGTCGATGGAGCCAGGTAGGCTGCAGGTTGAGGAGTTGTAGGATCAACCAATGAGACCCCACTTACAGTGCGTGGATGAGACCACGGTCCATCGATGCTGGGCATCGATGGTGTTGAAAAACTGGAAGCTTTTCTGTTAAGACTTGGGGGTTTTGGTAAATTCACCCCAAGTCTTATAAAATAGGAGGACGGTTATTTTGGATGTTTAAGGGTATTTTAAAAGTATATAAGTCATAAAACTCTCATTGAAACCCTAGCACCTAAATCAAAACCCATCCCCTCCCAGTGTTTTTTAAAAAACCTCCATGAGAGCTCAAGGTGAAGATAAAGCTTGATCATGGATCTTCAATGGATTTCTTATTCAATTATCATTAGATCCTTCTAATAATGTGTGTGAGTTATTCATCTAAGGCTTGTTATCACCTTAGAGTCAATTTCAAAGATTTCAAAAAGATTAAAAAGTCCAATTTCTACTCTATGTCTTGGGTTCTTGCATGAAATATTTTCAAACATTAAGATATGATATTATTGATGAATAATTGATGTTTTACAATGAAATTCTCCATGAACCCTTGACCTTCTCAAATCTCTCAATTTGACTAAAATATTGGTTGTTAGATCATGCTTTGCTATTGATGAATTCATGTGTAAATTGTTATGGGCTCTTTATTTATGTATAGATTATGACGGATTGGTTTATAGTATGTTTCAATTTTATAAATTGAGTATTGAATATTCTTAGATCTATTGACTATTAAGCTTATTGAATTGATATTGACTTAATGCTCATGAATTCTAGTGTAGTTTTTGATGAGCTATTGAATGATGTAGGAATTGTATCCAATTGATGTATAATTGTACTTAGATTGATAAATCTATATTGAATTGACATATATTCATTGAGTATTATAGTTTATTATTTAATTGATGTTCATGGCCATGGGTAAGGGCCTATTGGTATTGAATTGGATGGTTTAACATTAGATTGAAGTGTTGAGGATGGAGTGGTGGTACAATGCCCTAATTCTCTTTATTTTATGTTAATTAGACTTCAATTTTGTTGTGATTGGTATGGTCCACTTATGGTGGTAGTGTTATGTGTTTTTCTTGCAATTGATGTGGCCTTGTCGGCGTTACTTTTGCATCATGATGTTAAAGGCCTTGTCGGCACTACTTGAAGTATTATGATGATATCTGTAGTTTATTTATGTGAGTTATGAGCATATATATATATATATATATATATATATATATATCTATATATATATATATATAATATATATATATATATTATATATATATATATATATATATGTGAAGGAATGTTAAATTATGTGTTTTTCTATGTATGTTAGGAAATCATGTACACTATGGCTATGTGCTTATATGTGTAGTCCTAGGGTTGATGCATGGTTATTCGTACTTGACTAAATGAGGTTGTGATGGCCATATTAATGATGATATGGTAGTGTATAGGATAACTTAAAGATGATAATGGTTATTCCAATGTGCTTTTAGAATGACATGTAATATGTGTTAAAGTGAAGTATGTTGTGTCTTGTCATCGTTGACTTGTCTCCCTTAGTTGATGCATGTATGAATGTGAATATGAGATGTCTTGACTTAGGATTCTAAACCATCCTAGTCTTGTATGTATGAATGACATGTGACCTTGAATGATGTTAAGAGGGTCTTTATGTGAAACCTTGAACATAGTGGTAAGGTTATAAATGTTGAAGTCTTAAGCCGTAATGGAATCCTTCAAGTAAAGGAATGATAGACTTAAGGTTGATTGGTCGGAATGGCATCATATCGATTGTTAGGCAAGTCATTATGAGATTCTTGTCGCCATTGTTAGGTAACCCTAGTGGACCTTTTTGGTAGGGTGAATGTGATAGGTTATGAACTTGACATGAAACCCCTTTATATGAACCTTTAATGTGAATGACTCTATGAGAACAAAGGCTAGTACCAAGTGAGTATTGTAAGGGATGTAGCTCTAGTTAAAGGACGAGTCTAGAGTACAAAGCACGCCCTTCATATTCCTTAACCATGTGCCTAGATGGTATGTGTCTAAGTTCTACAATTGGCAAGTAAAACACCCTCATCGCAGTAGGTTAAGAATTTAGATTCCATGCTTTACTACCATGGTCTATGTTAGTTATTGCCTATTCTCATCATGTGGATTACCTACTAGCATTAGTGAAGTTCTATGAAGTTTAGGTTGTGGTATTGGATGCTATCTAGACATTGCACAATAGGATTTGAAGGTGTTAGTTACAGTCCACAGGTCTTGTCCAAGACCATTACTTGAATGTCCTTATGTGATGAATGCATCTTAATTGAACTAGTGAATGTAATGACTTAAGTTAAGAAAGTGGTTGAAATGAATAAGTACTTATCTAGAGTAGTTAAGGGTTATCTAGTTAAGGTGTGAATGGGGCATAGGAATGGTCACTTCGTATTTTACCTAGATAAGTCTTAAGATGACTCTAGTTAGGGAAGATGATGATTGTGTATACATGATAAAAACTTAGGTAGTCTCAAGGTGTCACGACCCAAAACCGAGCCGCGAGTGGCACCCACACTTATCCTACTATGTGAGCGAACCAACCAATCTAAACCCCAACATTTCAATATAATATCAACAAAAAGTAATGCGGAAGACTTAACTCATTAATAAGAATCAATTCAATAACTTCTAAAACTCAACATATATTATTCCCAAAAATCTGGAAGTCACCATCACAAGAACATCTATCCTCAAATTACTAATCTAAGAATATCTAAGAAGCTAAAATAAGTAAAAAGCTAGTCCATGCCGGAAGTTCAAGGCATCAAGACTTGACGAAGAAGATCCAGTCCAAGCTAGAAGCATTTGCTCACCCTGAATTCCGGTGAAATGAAGACTGGCTAGAGTTGTGGTTGATTTGAAGACGACGGCACGTTTGCTGCACTCCACAAATAAGAAAGAAAGAAACATACAAGTAGGGGTCAGTACAAACCACAAGTACTGAGTAGGTATCATCGGCCAACTCAAAATAGAAAACAGTATATATCAGTTAATATCATAAATCAACTACAATACTCAACATGTAGCAACAACAAGTACTATAATCATCAATAAGTACCACCAAGTTCATCCATGAGGACTCAAGCGTCAGTACCATACTCATTTGGGAATTAGGTTCATTAGATTGAGTATATTAACATCTTCCCAGATTCATTATCTTTATTCCTCTTGTGTCGGTACGTGACACTCCGATCCCCTACTACTATGTATCGGTACGTGACACTCCAATCCCCTACTTCTACGTGCCGGTTCGTGACACCCGATCCCCTAATACTATGTGTCGGAACGTGACACTCTGATCCCCTAATTCTACGTGTCGGTTCGTGACACCCGATGCCCTAATTCTATGTGTCGGAACGTGACACTCCGATCCCCTAATTCTACGTGTCGGTTCGTAACACCCGATCCCTTAATACTATAGGTCGGAACGTGACACTCAGATCCACTAATCTCATTCTATCAATTCATCAAGCCTTCTCTTGTACCAAGGCATCATCAATCTCATTACTTTAGTTCATCAAGCCTTCTTTTATACCAAGGCATCACCATTAACAAGGTAGATTAGGATTTCTTTCAAGATTTAGGATTCAATAGCTTCATCATGCTTATTTTACCACAATTATATAATTCACATTCATGCTAGCATACAATAAAGCATATAGAAGGGTTTACAATACTACCAATACATATCATTCGCTATTAGAGTTTACTATGAATAGTATCAAAACCATAACCTACCTCCACCGAAGATTCGTGATCAAGCAAGCAAATTCCCCAAAGCGTTGTTTCCCTCTTCGTTCTTCTCTCTCTCGATCGTTTCTCCCTCTCTTGTTCTTTCTATTTTTCTTATTCAAACCCTCTTTATTTTACCCTAATTAGCATATAATTAAGTATAAAAGATGATGATTAACCCATTATTATTCAAGGTTATCTCATTTAACCCCCAAGTAGTTAAATTATTAACATTAACCCACTAGATTTATAATTATAGCAGGAATAGTCCGAAACGCCCCTTTAAAACTTAAACAGAAATCCGACCCAGCCTGGGATTACGCAACCTGTGACGGCCCATCGTGCCTGCGACGGTCCGTCCTGCAGGTCCGTCACAAAGTTCAGAGACTCAATTTCCTTTAAGAGTCTGTGACGGTCCGTCGTGCCTATGACGGTCCGTCCTGCCATGTCGTCATGAAGTTCAGAGAGTTAATTTCAGTACCCAAGAATTCTACGTGTTTTGGAACGAGACCCCCTCGACGGTCCGTCGTGCCCATGACGGTCCGTCGTGGGGTCCGTCGTCTCAGCCAGTTTTTCCAGAATTAAAATCTGCTGCTCAAAACGACTAAACAGGTCATTACAATAGATACCAATTTACCCATCGTTCGTCCTCGAATGATCACAAGAAGGAAAACAAGGGCGAAAAGGAGTACTTGAATTTGTAAACAGATGTGGGTATCTTTCTTGCATATCTGCCTCCTTCTCCCAAGTGGCTTCTTCAACTGGTCGATTCTTCCATTGGACTTTGATGGATGCAATCTCCCTTGACCTCAACTTGCGGACTTCTCTATCTAAAATAGCAACAGGCTCCTCCTCATAAGTCAAATTCTCATCAAGCAGAACTGAATCCCAACGAATGATGTAGTTTCCATCCCCATGGTATCTTTTCAACATAGACACATGAAATATCGGATGCACTCCAGACATCCCTGGAGGCAAGGATAATTCATAAGCCACCTCCCCTACTCGCTTCAAAACTTCAAATGGCCCAATATACCTTGGGCTAAGCTTACCTCGCTTACCAAACCGCATCACCCCTTTCATAGGCGAAACCTTCAACAAGACTTGCTCACCCTCCATAAACTCCAAGTCTCTAACCTTTCGATCTGCATATTCCCTTTGCCTGCTTTGAGCCGCTAAAAGCTTTTCTTGAATAGATTTCACCTTCTCTAATGAATCCCTCAAAAGGTCAGTACCCCAAGGTCTAACCTCAAATGCATCAAACCAACCAATGGGAGACCTACATCTCCTCCCATACAGTGCCTCAAATGGGGCCATACCAATGCTTGAGTGATAGCTATTATTGTATGAGAATTCTGCTAAGGGTAAGAAGTTATCCCAATGACCACCAAATTCTACCACACTTGCACGAAGCATATCCACCAACACTTGAATCGTTCGCTCAGACTGACCATCGGTCTGAGGATGGAACGCGGTACTAAGGTCCAACCTAGTACCCAATTCCGCATGCAATGTTTTCCAAAACATAGAAGTAAACTGCGTACCTCTATCTGATATGATGGAGAGTGGAACCCCATGCAATCGAAAAACTTCCGAGATGTAAAGTTTGGCTAACTTCTCTGCATTGTAAGTCACCTTGACCGGAATGAAGTGAGCAGACTTAGTTAACCTATCAACAATTACCCAAATGGAGTCATACTTACCCATTGTCTTGGGAAGACCAACCACGAAATCCATTGCAATTCTTTCCCACTTCCATTCAGGAATGGGCATTCTCTGAAGTGTTCCTCCGGGCCTCTGGTGTTCATACTTTACTTGCTGACAATTTGGTCATTTGGCAACAAACTCCACAATGTCACGCTTCATTCTACCCCACCAAAAATGTTGCTTTAGGTCACGATACATCTTGGTTGCACCTGGGTGTATAGAATACCTTGAAATAAGAGCCTCTGTCAGAATAGTGTGGATCAGATCATCAACGCGGGGTACACATACCCTTCCCTTGATTCTCAAAATACCTTCCTCATCGATTGTTGCTTCTTTAGCCTCTCCTCGCAACACTTTATCTCGGATCCGGATCAATTTCTCATCAGTAAACTGCTTTCCCTTAATCTTGTCAAGAAAGGAAGATCTTGCCTCCACACAGGCCAAAAACCCTCCCTTCTCATTTACCTCTAACCTCATAAAGTCATTAGCCAGATTCTGAACCTCTCTAGCCAATGGACGTCTAGAAACTTGCAAGTGAGCTAGACTTCCCATGCTTCCTGCCTTTCTACTTAAGGCGTCTGCCACAACATTAGCATTTCCTGGGTGATACAAGATGGTAACATCATAGTCCTTCAGTAGTTCCATCCACCTCCTCTGTCTCAAATTCAAATCCCTCTGAGTAAAGACATATTGTAGGCTACGATGATCCGTATAGACTTCACACTTAACCCCATATAGATAGTGTCTCCATTGCTTTAATGCAAACACTACCGCAGCCAACTCCAAATCATGGGTCGGATAGTTACGTTCATGCACCTTTAATTGCCTCGAAGCATAAGCAATTACATTCTTCTTTTGCATTAGCACTGCACCAAACCACAATAGGATGCATCACAATAACAATGAAGTTCTTACCCTCTACTGGCAAGGTAAGGATAGGTGCAGTAGTCAGCAAGGTCTTGAGTTTCTGAAATCTTTCCTCACATTCATTGACCATACAAATGGAACATTCTGCTTAGTCAAGTTCGTCAATTGGGAAGCAATAGAAGAGAATCCCTTGACAAATCGACGGTAGTAGCTGGCTAAACCAACAAAGCTCCTTATTTCTGACATTAGTATTAGTAGGTCTTACCCAATTCTTCACTGTCTCAATCTTAGAAGGATCCACCATCACTCCATCCTTAGAAACCACGTGTCCCAAGAAGGACACTGAATCTAGCCAAAAACTCACACTTGGAGAACTTGGCATAAAGCTTTTTCTCCCTCAACATTTCCAATACAATTCTCAAGTGCTCCTCATGTTCTTTCTTGCTCTTTTAGTATACCAATATATCATCAATGAATACGATGACAAAGAGATCCAGATATGGCTTAAAAATCCCATTCATCAAGCTCATGAAAGCGGTAGGGCATTCGTAAGCCCAAAAGATATTACTGAGAACTCATAATGCCTATATCTGGTCCGAAAAGCAGTCTTGGGCACATCCGTTGCCCGTATTTTAAATTGATGATAACCAGATCTCAAGTCAATTCTGGAGAAGACACAAGCACCTTGTAACTGATCGAACAAGTCATCAATGCGAGGAATGGGATACTTGTTCTTAATAGTTACCTTGTTCAACTGCCGGTAGTCTATGAACATCCGAAAACTCCCATCCTTCTTCTTCACAAATAACACCGGAGCACCCCAAGGAGATGCACTTGGTCTAATGAAGCCTTTGCTCAAAAACTCTTGAAGTTGGGCCTTTAACTCTCTTAACTCCGCGGGAGCCATTCTATAAGGGGGTATAGAAATGGGGCGAGTACCCGGTTCCAAATCAATGCAAAAATCAATATCTCTATCCGGTGGCATACCAGAAAGATCTGCAGGGAACACGTCCAGAAACTCACGGACTTCCGAAACCGACTCAATTGAAGGTACTTGGGTAGTGTCATCCCTGAGATGAGCCAAGAAAGCTAAACACCCCTTACTAACCATTCTCTTAGTACGAAGAAAGGAGATGATACGCACCGGAGTGGAAGTGTAGTCACCCTCCCACACTAACGGGTCTGTCCCAGGCTTGGCCAACGTTACAGTTTTTGCATTACAGTCTAAGATCGCAAAATTTGGAGAAAGCCAAGTCATACCCAGAATTACATCAAAGTCAACCATTTCTAGGATAACCAAGTCTACATAAGTAGTGCTCCCCACAAAAGTCACCAGACAAGACCTATATACCCTTTCAACTATCACAGACTCACCCACCGGAGTAGATACACGAATAGGCATGTCAAGCAATTCACAAGGTAAATTAAGACCAGTAGCAAATGAAGAAGATACATATGAAAATGTGGAGCCAGGATCAAATAATACAGAAGCCATGCAATCACAAACCAAAAGATTACCTGTGATAACAGTATCAGATGTCTCCGCTTCAGACCGCCCGGGGAAAGCGTAACAATGGGCCCTATCGCCTGTATGTCTGTTGCCCCTACCATGTTGTGCTGTAGTGGCTCCAGTTTTCCCATCACCCCGGCCGTTTTGATGACCACCATTACCTCGACCACCACGTCCTCCAGAATGACGGCCCCTTCCATGACCACCTCTACCTCTAGCTATTGGGGGTCTATAACTCTGTTTTGGACAATTCCTCCTAATATGTCCAGTCTCCCCACATCCATAACACTCTCTGGAGTCAAGCATCGGCCTCTGTGAGAATGATGAAGTCTGAGAATAACCTCTAACCTCAGAGAAATGTTGACCGATCTGAGGTGGACCCCCAACTACAGTCTGTAGTGAGGACTGAATTGGTCGGACTGAGTAACCTCCTGAACCCTGTCCTCTAGAGTAAGAGCCATTAAACTCACCTCCCTTACGAAACCTTTTTGATGTCGATGTCGTGGTGAATTCATCTGGCTTCACTCCTTCCACCTCTATCACGAAGTCTACCACTTCTTGGAAGGATTTTGCCATAGCCGCTACCTGTAAGCTGAAATCCGCAATTCTGACCTCAACCCCTTCACAAAACGGCGAATCCTCTCTTGTGGACTGAAACAAAGTTGGGTGGCATACTGGATAATGCACGAAACTTAGCCTCATATGCATAACGACATCCTACCTTGCCTAGGCTCAAGAACTCATCTCTTTTTCCTATCCCTCAAAGTCCGGGGGATATACTTCTCCATAAACAAGCTGAAGAATGATGCCCAAGTCATAGGTGGTGCCTCTGTTGGTTGACACTCAACATGTGACCGCCACACATTTTGGCGTTCCCTTGAACTGATAAGTCACAAACTCAACACCAAACCATTCTACTATTCCCATCTTGTGTAGTAGCTCATGACAGTCAACCAGAAAATCGTAGGCATCCTCAGATTCATCACCCTTGAAGACTGGAGGTTTCAATTTCAAGAACTTACTGAAAAGTTCATGCTGATGATTTGTCATTATAGGCCCTGTAGTCAGACGAGGAAACGTGCCTATTTCCAATGAGGCATCCATGCGGGGAGCCACAGTAGTTGCATGTTGTACCTCCGGAACCTGAGGTGCTGGTGCAAAAAACACTGGAGGTGTCTGACCCTGATCAGATAACCCGCTAAGATAAGCAAGAACCTGATTGATCATCGCTGGGGTAGGTTTGGGTGGCAATCCCTCACTCTGTACCTCTTCATTCTCCCCTTCCTCACCCTCTCTTACCACTTCCTCAGTTGGTGGAGGATTCACCGCCCTAGTACCATATGAGCTAGGTTCTTGTCCTCTTCCTCTAGAGAACGTCCTCCCACGACCTCTACCACGGCCTCTTGCCACTGTTCCTCTCCGAGCTACAGCCCCAGTGGCTGGCTCAGACGCATCCTGTCTTGCCGGTGTTGGTGTTGGTGCAGTCGTTGCTCTAGTTCTAACCATCTGCGAAATAGAGTGAAGATGATCAGATACCAATTTGTATCACCTAGATACCAATTGGATCCAAGTAATAGCACGAAAGAAAGAAAGAAAGAATGGAATTTTCCTAAAGTCTTATAGCCTCTCAAAGAAAAGTAAAGGCGTCCCCCTACCGTTCCTTAAGACTCTACTAGACTCGTTCTTGTGTGATGA
>JAKWIY010001824.1:0-15126 GCA_027704805.1 Solanum corneliomulleri | reverse complement strand
CGTGGTTTTACTCCCTTAAGCAAGGAGGTTTCCACGTAAAATCATTGTGTTGATTTTACTACTGCATTTAACTTTCTGTTTTATTCATTAGTGTAGTTAGGGACCTGGTCCATTACTTGTTAAGTAAAGACATACATTCTATCAGGTTCTCTTTCGTTGTAAATCAGATATGTAAATCTCTAAATATCCCTCAAAAGGAATAATAAGTTTTCCCTCTTCTCCCTACTTTCTTCTCATTTATTTATATTATTTCATAACAAAATAAATAAATCCAACTATTGTTAATAAGTCTTACCTAGTAGTGCTGGATCTTACAACATTGAAACGAAACTCCCTCAAAAGTGCATACTTTTGCATCACTGTGGATAGTACATGTTTATCCACGTAAACCTGACCTTCCACCATAACATCATTTTGAGGGTCGTTGACTATTTCAATTCCTTCGATTTCTCTATTTTAATCATCTACAATTAGATCCATACGCCTCAAACATATTGGATTTTGACGTTACACACGATTTCCTTGAATTTGTTTGCAGAGGCGTTTGGTAATTGTTTTTAGTATCAATTTGGTATCCAATGGTTCCCATAGCTCTATTTTCACATGTTACACATAATGCATATTTTGAAAAGAAATCCAAAATCAGTTTTTCTAATCTAAATAGACTTGTACTCTCATATCGTTATGAATATTCAGCGCGGAGCATCATTCACTCACAAAACTCAAATATTGTTGTGTTGATTCCTAATTGGAGTGCAATAATCTTAATCAAACCATCTTATTTTGGTGATCGCATCATATATAACTCCTTCAAATTAGAAATCCTCATACATTCCGCGTCAGATGTTCATACATATTACAAAAATATAACCTCCTTCAAACTAGAAATCCTCATACATTCCTTCTATTCATATATAGTTACAAACAAATAACACAGTAGGTAGCATTACAAGAGTACAATTTTTCAAAATATATTTTATATATATATAGATATATATATATATATATATAATATATATATATATATATATATATATATATATATATATATAGCTATATATATATATATATATATCTAGATATATATATATATATATATATATATATATATATATAATATAATAGAACATTAGCTCGCCAACGTGGAGCCACCAGAACTAGGATTCCCTTTTAATTTATTTATTTCAAAAATTATCCTTCCTTTCATGAAAAGTTTGACTTTTATGAAAATTTACGAACTTTTATAAAAAGTTGCGGCTTTATGAAGTGTTGGGACTTTTATGAAGAGTTGTAACATTACAAGAGTTTTGACTTATATGAAAAGTTGCAACTTTTATGAAAATTTGTAAATTTTATGAGAGGTTGTGACTTTTATGAGAAGTTGTGACTTTTCCCAAGAGTTATAACCTTTACGATAATGTACAATAAATATTTATTCACACTACCCGTTGTTGTTTATAATAAAGAGATCTCCTCTCATTTTGAAACAACGAAGGAGTCCTTTTAGTTAAATTATTTCTAAAATTAGTCTTTCTTTTTATGAAAAGCTGTCACTTTTATGAAAAGTTTCGTCTTTTATGAAAAGTTGCGACTTTTATGAAAAGTTGCGACTTTTTTAAGAGTTGTGACTTTTATTAAGTGATGCAATTTTTATAAAAAATTCTGACTTTTATGAGAGGTTGTCACTTTTTCAAAGAGTTATCATCTTTATGATAAGACACAATAAACATTTATTCGCACTACCCTTTGTTGTCTATAAATAGAGGGATATCCTCTCATTTTGAAACAACGAAAATTCTGAACTTCTTATGTATTCGTACAATTGAATGTTTGTGTACTTTGCTTCTATTGCGTGTTCACTAACATCAATCAATACAATGGTGAATAACATCATTTTATCCTGAGAGGATCTATTCCTTTAAACCTCATATAATATAGGGGAATAACTTTCTTAACGGGTCAATGTGCATTCAGTGAGTTCAATTTTTTTCTTTATATTTCATTATTTTTGTTAAAACTCCTTGTATGGTATTTCTATTCAATAATTTATTATGTAATTAATTGTTATTTTTGAGTATATATTTTAAATTTTGTTGTTTATGGTTATGCTTTTGATCATTATGTTGAAGTGAAGATATGTTAATCAAGTGTTTGATGTAATCATTAGACTATTACTGTCACGTAGATTTAAATTCTTAAACTTATAAAATAGTGACTTTGATCTTTATAAATTTTTTGTTGGCTAAACGATTCATGGGTTGTCCAAGAAGGGACTTTGAGTGTTCAGAAATTATGGCGGTTACATTCTACCATGGAATTTCTTTAGTTATTCAACTTCCTATCTTACCGAGACATTCAATTGATTAGTGACATAAAAAATAAAGGAATGTAGTGAGATGTTAAGTATTGTATTCAACCTTAATTACAAGTTTTGGGTTCAAATTTTGTATTGAAGTCAATAATTAACTCTCGAAGTAGGAAAGATCCATATTAATCAAATATTAAAGAATTAAGTATCTCCTTATAAACATTAGATTAAAAATTGATCGAAACATAAACAACAAAATATGGTTTTCAAAGTAGTGTCATACACTGCAAATGACATTGAGTAAGGGATTTGTCAAGACATTATTTAATTCAAATTATTCCAGTGCATATGCTATTTTGTTGAACTCCAAGAGTTGTTTTTTATAAGTTAAATTAACTTTTCAAGTACACACCTAATTATAGAAGATGTATAATATTTAGATTTTGTATGTATAGGCCTTGAATAGGAGAAAAACTCTCGCAATTGATGAATAAAATATTTGTAACACTTTTGGAATATAAAAATATAGACAATGAAACAATATACATATCTTTTCTGAAGACTTTGATGATGAATAACTACACTAAAATGATGAATTACTAAAAAAAATCCATAAACACTTAGAACAAAATCGTTTTGATTTCAGGATTTATAATTCATTTCATCTTTGGATTAAATATTCTTGACAATTTATCGTTAGGTTGTATCCACCCAAAAATACTTGATTATCAAATGCTCAGAATTAGATTATTTACGTGGTTCACCACCGCGCGAAGCGCAACAATTTACTTTGTATGTTATGGTTAAGAAATTGTGTACATCATAATTAAGTATTATGGTGTATGTTATGGTTTACTATTTGATATTATTTATAAATATTATGTATAATTTACAAATATTGTGTTGTATGTTATGGTTTACTATTTGGTACAAATTTATATTTGTCTATTAACCAAGCAATACCAGTAAACAAACTAACCACACTCATATAAGAAAACTTTATACACCATAATTATTGTAAATTATACCAATTCAACCAAAAATCGATTATATCATCACATAAACCACTAATTAATTCGAACTTTAATTATAGGTGAGTACTTGCGTATGGTGCAAAGCAATTGACAGCAATATAGTTTATGTTATACAGATTCTATAAAAAAATACAAATCAATAAACATATAACATATATATATTTTTTAATAAATTAATCAATAAAACCAATAAATATACTTTAAAACAATCTAAACTTATATTTGTGTATTATAGTGGTACAATTGACAACTAATATTGTGTATATTATGGTTTCATATTTGGTACAAATTTATATATGTGTACACTGGTATACATCATAATTTGCACCACAAACTAACCAAACAATGCTAGAACTAATTTATTGGTTTAGATGCTATGAAGAATTGGTATAAATTTTGATATACTTTACGTTACTATGGTGTAGTTTGGATTGTGTACACAAAACCAGTAAAAATTGTGTACACTTCATACAAATATACATCTTAATTTGCACCACAAACTAACCAAACAATGCTAGAATTAATTTGTTGGTTTAAATGCTATGCATTATATTTGATATAAATGCTAGAAAAGGGTCGGAGAACTTTACCTGTAGACGCCGAAGGCAGCCACAAGATCTTTATAAGGTAAACAAGTAATATGTCTAATTCATATAATGGCGTATGTGTATGTTAACAAGTATTACTATCTCATTAGTTGTGAAAGAAAATACAAAAATTGAACAAAAAATGTTGAAATAAAGTCACTGGGTTATATATTGAAATTGGGGCTTAGTGGAGGCATCAAATTATTTATTATTATTGTGATGATAATAATAATTAGTATAATAAATTGAAGTTTGGCATTGTGAAGTCATATGATGATGTTACATCAGTTTGGTAGCTTTCAAAATTCAAACCAATAAGAAAAGAAAAAAATGTTAATTTTCATTATAAGTTAGTGGGTGCAGTGTTGTTAAATTGGTGGCTGATAAATTTGAGAAGTAATGATAGGTGAAATGATGGATGTTAATGATTATAATAATCACTGGGAAAAACTTGACATATAGGTATAGGTTGATGATATACATTATTTCATTAATTTGATGCTTGGTCAATACCTATTATACGTTAGTTTTAAGAATTGAGGGATAACTTTTAAAATTTAGATTCGACTTTAGACTTGGAACTTAGAAAATATGATAGTTGAAATGTTAGTTCACATCAAGAATTATGAATTTGATTATAAATCGGGTGAATTTTAAGTTCAAGGGTAAACACTTAATAATGTGGATGTTGTTAGTTTCAAAACCTTATTGTGAGTATATATTTGAATAGATTGCATTGGTTTGAAAGTTCAACGAAAAGGGAAGGCTCAAGTCACAGAGTGATTGACTAAGGCAAGTGGTTTTGTAAAACCTTGTTAAGCGAATGAAATTAGTGTATTTCCTTGTGTGGTGTTGAGAATGACTTGGAGACTTGTTGCTTATTTGTTGGTGTTGTATTCCTTGTTGTAAATTGTGCTTTGTTATCAAAATAGTTATCTCCTTATTTTCATTTGAGCATGTCATTTGCATTGTGTGAGACATGGTTTTGGTTAGAGGATGTACCATTTCGAGGGTCGTGTCATGCACCGCGATGGATATTATATTTTGAGGGATGTATCGCGCGCTGTGAAGGTTACTATTATGGAGGGTCGTGTTGTGCGCCGCGACAGATGCATGAGATATGTCCCCCACGGGTCCCAGACTAAGAGACAATAGGTGTGTATCGTTAGGGAAGACATCCATCACTATACTTGACATTGCATCTCAAGGAATCACACATTATTATTGTTGATGAACTTGAACACGTGTCTTCTTGATCTTGTGAGTGTTTTTCTATGGAAATTGTGACTGTTTAATATTGAATTGTTATTGAGAATATGTAAACTGATAGAGTGTGGTTATTGAGTTGTGTGTTTGGTAAATTGTGAGTTGTTTGTACTGTGGAGGTTCAGATAGGGTGTAAGGAGTACATGTATTTTGTTCACTTAACTTGTGTTTAGAGGTTTGCTTGTTGGGTACCGTGTGGTTTGGTACTCACCCCTTGCTTCTTTAAATTTTTGTAGGTTACGAGCCTGGATCTTTGTGATACTTCTCATTCTTTTATTTCTCAGGCATCTTGTGGAGGATTGCGAGTTAGTTGCTTGTCATCTTAGCGAACTTTCCTACTCCAGTTTATGACTTTGTTTTTACTTGAAAGACAACTTCATTTTAGACTTTTATTTTATTTCAATTATAATACTTACATTAGAGGCTTGTGCACGTGACAACCTGGATTTGGGAATTGAATTAAGATGTCTTGTTTGCATAATAGAAATTATTGTTGGATTGTTATTTACTTCTGCACTTTGTTAGATATTGGGTTTTAGGCTTACTTGTCTTGGTGGGATAAGACGAGTGCTACCCGTCCAATTTTAGGTCGTGATAAAATGGTATCAGATCCCTAGGTTCATAGGTCTCACGTGTATACAAGCCGAGTCTACAGAGAGTCTCAAGGATCAATACGGAGACGTCTGCACTTATCCTTGAGAGGCTATAAAGACTATTAGGAAACTTACATTTATTCATTCTTTCTCATTGTGCGGGGTTGCCTTCTTTAGTATTGAGTTATTGTATACTCTTTTGACGAATGACAAGGACAAGAGCTAATGCAATTGGTGGTAGAGGGGAGAAACTTCCCGAGGCAGTTATTGAGGCCCCAACTAGGGGTAGGGGTAGAGCTCAAGCTAGAGGTCGTGCTTGTGGTACGGCACTAGCCAGAGGTCGTAGCTGTGGAGCAACACCAGTGAGAGTTCATGCTAGAGAGGTCTCTCAAGAACCTCAGATTGATGGAAGAGAGGATCAGGTTCCTTCAGAGCCTATATTCACGCCTTTGCTTCAGGATACACTATTGAGGGTGTTAAGTGTGCTAGAGGGATTTTCTCAGGGTGGTGGTGCGAACGCCACACCACATGACTCTCGTACTAGAGAAGGGGCTCAGACCCAAGAGCAGCAGCAAGATCCAGTTGTTTTGGATGTGGTAGGGCAACTACCAGTGGATCCCGCAATTCAAAATGATGTTGCACCAGCAGTTGGGGGTCAAGTTGCACCGGTTGTTGTTGTGACAAACGATGAGCAACGTAGGTTTGAGAGATTTCAAAAGATGGACCAACCTTAGTTTCAGGGTGGGAGGAGCGAGGACGCTCATGAGATTCTAACTACCAACCGAGAGTTACTAGAGGTGGTTGGATTAGCTGAGTCACATGGGGTTCGATATGCTACACTCTATCTTCGGGGGCCAGTGAGAGACTGGTGGAGGACTTATTCGGGGGTTTTGTCAGTTGGATATCCTCTAGTGACTTGGGAGCAGTTTGCTAGTGCATTCCACGATCGTTTTATCCCTTGGAGCCTGAGATAGGAGAGTGGCTTGAGGTTTGAGAGTTTGAGACAGAATGGTTTATCGGTTAAAGAGTAAGAGGCACATTTTTGCCAGTTGTCTAGGCATGTGTTGGCCATTGTTCAAAATGAGACAGAGAGGATCCGCAGATTTGTGAGGGGATTGACTTTCTCTATTAGATCATCTATGTTTCGGGCATCTAGGGAGGGGGATTCTTTCCAGTCCATTCTGAGCTTTGCCAAAGAGGCGGAATTGATGGAGAGAGAGGAGTTTGGCGACCCTAAAAGGGCGCGTATATCAGGTCAGTTTCATGGTGCCTCATCTCGAGGTAGGGGTTCACAGAGAGTGAGTGGTTCTTTTCAGCAGCGGGGACCTATTCATATATCTATGCCGAAATTTGAGGGTGACCAGACGTCTAGGGGTTCTTTTAGACCAGGTTAGGGCTCGTACGGTTCACAGCAGCAACCTACAGGGCAAGGGAAATTATAGTGGGTTTTCAAGGCCCACACAGAGGTCAGAGATTTTGTTTTACTTGTGGAGATCTAGATCACCTAATGCAGCAGTGTACTTCTCAAAGGGGTCGTGGTGGGCCTCGACCTAATTCTTCATTCTAGACTAGACCACCACCACCACAGGGTAGAGGTCGTGGCAGAGTTCAGTCAGGTAGAGCTGATAGAGTTTCTAGTAGTAGTGTTGTAGCTAAATATAGTGGGGGTAGAGGTACCACCCAGGCTGGAGGTGGACGAGGAGGCCACAACTATGCTTTCCTGGGGAGACCTGAGGTGGAGACCTCTGATGCTGTTATTACAGGTATCATCCTAGTATGCCATCGACTTTCGTCTGTCTTATTTGATCCAGGTTCTACATTCTCTTATGTGTCTACGCATTTTGCTGCTGAATTTGATATGATATATGATAGCATGACTTTACCTATTCGTGTTTCTACACCCGTGGGTAAGCCCTTAGTTGTGGATCGAGTGTATCGATCCTTTCTTATTTCTTTGGCTGGTTATGACACTTGGGTAGACTTAATCATTCTGGCAATGGTAGTTTGATGTTATCTTGGGTATGTTTTGGCTTTCTCCTTATCATGTTGTCCTTGATTATAATGCTAAGACTGTGACTTTAGCAATGCTTGGTGTTTCGAGGATTGAGTGGAAGAGTGTTAGTGGTTTTTATCCTAGCAAGCTCATCTCTTTTATCTGTTCTCAGATATTGGTGGAGAGGGGGTGTTTGTATTACTTAGCTTTTATTTGGGATACTAGTGTTGAACCACCTCCCATGGACTCTATTCCCGTGGTTCAGGAGTTTCTCGATGTATTTCCTTCTGATCTTCTAGGTGTTCCTCCCGATAGGAATATCGATTTTGATATTGATTTAGAGCAGGGCAGTTAGCCTATTTCTATCCCTTCATATCGTATGTCCCTAGCATAGTTGAAAGAATTGAAGGATCAGTTGCAGGATTTATTGAGTAAGGGTTTTATTCGCCCTAGTGTATCATCTTGGGGTGCCCCTTTATTGTTTGTGAAGAAGAAGGATTGGACTGTGAGGATGTGTATTGATTACAGACAGTTGAACAAGGTAACAGTGAAGAATAAGTATCCTCTTCCGCGTATTGATGGCTTATTTGATCAGTTACAGGGAGCATTATTGTTCTCTAAGATTGATTTGAGTCTAGGTATCATCAGTTGAAGATTAGGGCATAAGATATCCCTAAGACAGCTTTTCGGGCCTGGTATGGGCATTATGATTTCCTAGTGATGTCCTTTGGATTGACTTATGCCCCTGCATCATTCATGGAGTTGATGAATGGGGTGTTTCGACCATTCCTTGATTCTTTTGTGATTGTTTTCATTGATGACATCTTGGTTTACTCAAATACTGAGGAGGACCATGTCTGACACCTGAGGATTGTACTTCATAGGTTGAGAGAAGAGAAATTGTATGCCAAGTTCTCAAAGTGTGAGTTCTGGCTTACTTTTGTGGCATTCTTGGGACACGTGGTGTCCAAGGAGGGTAGTAGAGTAGATCCGGCCAAGATTGAGGCATTTAGAGGTTGGACGCGACCTATTTCACCTACTGAGATTCGGAGTTTTATGGGATTGGCAAGCTATTATCGACGATTTACTCAGAGTTTCTCTACTATTGCAGCTACATTAACTAGATTGACTCGACAGGATGTGTATTTTCAGTGGTATGATGAGTGTAAGAAGAGTTTTTAAAAACTCAACACTTCGTTGACTTTAGCTCCTATGTTGACTCTACCTGAGGAGGGTATATACTTTACAGTGTATTGTGATTCTTTAGAAGTTGGATTGGGTTGTGTGTTGATGCAGAAGGGGAAAGTGATTGCTTATGCTTCTAGGCAGTTGAAATACCATGAGAAGAACTACCTTACTCATGATTTGGAGTTGGCGGTTTTAGTATTTGT
Organism: Solanum corneliomulleri; assembly: GCA_027704805.1. NCBI lineage: Eukaryota > Viridiplantae > Streptophyta > Magnoliopsida > Solanales > Solanaceae > Solanum > Solanum corneliomulleri. The sequence continues at coordinate 5,954 of JAKWIY010001824.1, read as the reverse complement.
ACTTAAGTTATGGCGTCATTATTTGTGTGGGGTGCATTGTGAGATCTTCACTGATCATCGAAGTGTTCAATATATCTTTAGTAAGAGGGATTTGAACTTAAGGAAGTGAAGATGGCTTGAGTTGCTGAAGGACTATGATGTGACCATTCTGTATCATTCGGGGAAGACCAATGTTGTGGCCAATGCTTTGTGTAGGAAGACCTGTAGCATTGGGGAGTCTTGCATCTCTTAGTATTGAGGAGAGACCATTGGCTAGCGATGTTCATATGTTAGCTAACAGTCTTGTTCGATTGCAAATTTTAGAGGAGAGTGATAAGATGATTGATTTTATTGAAGCTCGGTATTCTTTGGTCGAGCAAATCCATGCACATCAGTTTAATGATGAAAAGCTATGTCTCATTCCAGACAAAGTATTGAGAGTGGATGCTAAGGAGGTTGTCCTTGATTCTGATGGTGTCTTGTGGATCAGAGGCAGGATTTGTGTGTCCAAGACAGGCGATTTGATTAGATTGATTCTAGAGGAGGCCCATTGTTCTCGGTATTCCATCCATCCGGGAGCGGCAAAGATGTATCATGATCTGAGTCAACATTAATAGTGGTGTGGGATGAAGAGAGTTATTTCAGACTTTGTTTCGAGGTGTTTGACTTGCCAGCAGGTCAAGTGTGAGCACTAGTGACTTGGGGGTGTATCTCAGAGGATGTCCATTCCTAATTGGAAGTGTGAGCGGATTACCATGGACTTTGTTGTGGGTTTGCCTACCACAGTGGGTAGTTATGACTCTATTTTGGTCGTTGTTGATAGGTTGACCAAGTCTGCCTACTTTATTCCGGTTCGAGTGAAGTATACGGGAGAAAAACTAGGCGAGCTATATATTAGTCATATTGTGCGACTACATGGAGTTCCTGTTTCTATCATATCATATCGAGGTTCACTATTGACTTCTCACTTCGAGAAGGCATTACAGCATGGTTTGGGTACTCAGTTAGATATGAGTACAACCTTTCACCCTCAGATAGATGGTCAACCTGAGCGGATGATTCAGGTGTTAGAAGATATGCTTCGAGCGTGTGTGATCGATTTTGGAGCTAGATGGGATCGACATTTACCCTTAGCGGAGTTTTACTGTAAAAATAGTTATCACTCTAGTATCCAAATGGCCCCATTTGAGGCATTGTATGGTAGACGGTGTAGATCTCCAATTGGTTGGTTTGATTCCGTGGAGATGGACTCTTTGGATACAGACTTTCTTAGAGATTCTATTGAGAAAGTCTGTATGATTCATTAATGAATGTTGACAGCCTAGAGTCGACAGAAGAATTATGCAGACCAGAGAGTTAGAGACTTAGTTTTTATGGAGGGTGATCATGTTTGGCTCCGAGTATCACCCATGAAGGGTGTGATGAGGTTCGAAAAGAAAGGCAAGCTTAGCTCTAGTTTCATTGGACCTTTTGATACTTTGAGCCGAGTGGGAGAGGTGGCATAGAAGTTGTCCTTGCCACCTAGTTTGTCGGAATTTCATCCTGTTTTCCATGTCTCTATGCTTCAGAAGTATATTCCAGATGAATCTCATGTGATTTCACTCTATTCTGTGGAGCTGGGTCCAAACTTGACATATGAGGAGGAGCCTATAGCTATATTGGATAGGCAAGTCCGAAAGCATAGGACCAAGAACTGGTTTCAGTAAAGGTGCAGTGGAAGCACCGTTCAGCAGGGGAAGCAACTTGGGAGACACAGTCTGACATGCGTGTCAAGTATCCTCAAAATTTTGAAGCTTCAGGTACTTTCTATTACTTTATCTTTGAGGAAAAAAATAATTTTTAGTGGTGGATAATGTAATGACTCATAAGGTTTTTATTAGAAATTTTAAATATTAGTGTAACTTGAGTTAATAAACCGATAGTTAATGGACTAAAGTAATCATTTAATAATACTCTATACATCATGTGTTAAAGTGAATTAAATTGTTTAGGGTTTGTCACATTTGATACATAATCATTTTATTAATTAAATAAGAAAGACAAAAAAAAAGAAAAGGGTCGGAGAACTTTACCTGTAGACGCCGAAGGCAGCCACAAGATCTTGATCAGGTAAACAAGTAATATGTCTAATTCCTATGATGGCGTATGTGTATGTTAAAAAGTATTACTAGTTGTGAAAGAAAATACAAAAATTGAACAGAAAATGTTGAAATAAAGTCACTGGTGTATGTATTGAAATTAGGGCTTAGTAAAGGCATCAAATTATTTATTATTATTGTGATAATATTAATAATGGGTATAATAAATTGAAGTTTGGCATTGTGAAGCCATATGATGACGTTACATTAGTTTTGCGGCTTTCAAAATTCAAAGGAATAAGAAAAGACAAAAAATGTTAGTTTTCATTATAAGTTAGTGGGTGTAGTGTTGTAGAATTGGTGGCTGATTAATTTGAGAAGTAATGATAGGTGAAATTATGGATGTTAATGAGTATAATAATCACTAGGAAAAACTTAACATATAGGTATATGTTGATGATATATTTTTTCATTAATTTAAGGCTTGGTCAGTCCCTATATTACGTTAGTTTTAAGAACTGAGGGATAAGTTTTAAAAATTTAGATTTGACTTTAGACTTGGAACTTGGAAAATATGATAGTTGAAATGTTAGTTGACATCAAGAATTATAAATTTGATTATAAATTTGAGTGAATTTTAAGTTCAAGGTTAAACAATTAATAATGTGGATGTTGTTAGTTCCGAAACCTTATTGTGAATATATATTTAAATAGATTACATTGATTCGGAAGTTCAACGAAAAAGGTAAGGCTCAACTCCTAGAGTGGATATTCGATTGACTAAGGCAAGTGATCTCTAAACCCTTGTTAAGCGTATGAAATTCATGTATTTTCTTGTATGCTGTTTAGAATGACTTATAGACTTGTTGCTTATTTGTTGGTGTTGTATTCCTTATTGTATATAGCGCTTTGTTATCAAAATGTTTATCTCCTCATTTTCATTTGAGCATGTCATTTGCATTGTATTGAAGACATGGTTGTGGTAAGAGGATGTACCATTTCGAGGGTCGTATATCGCGCCGCGATGGATATTATATTTCGAGGGACGTATCGCACGTCGGGAAGGTTACTATTATCCAGGGTTGTGACATGTGCCGTGACAGATGCATGGACAGATGTCCCCAATGGGTCCCAGACTGAGAGACAGCGGGTGTGTATCGTTAGGGAAGAAATGCATCACTATACTTGACATTGCATCTCAAGATATCACACATTTTTATTATTGATGAACTTGAACACGTGTCTTGCTGATCTTCTGAGTGTTTCTCTGTGGAAATTGTGATTGTTGAATATTGAGTTGTTATTGAGAATATGTAAACTGATAGAGTGTAGTTATTGAGTTGTGTGTTTGGTAAATTGTGAGTTGTTTGTAGTGTGGAGGTTCAGATAGGGTGCGAGGAGTACCTGTATTTTTTCACTTAATTTGTGGTTAGAGGTTTTCTTGTTGGGTACCACGTGGTTTGGTACTCACCCATGCTACAATTTTTTGTAGGTTACGAGACGATCTTCATGATACCTCTCATTCTTTTCGTTTCTGAGGCGTCTTGTGGAGGATTGTGAGGTAGATGCTTGTCATCTCAGCGAACTTTCCTAGTCCAGTTTATGACTTTGTTTTTACTTGAAAGACAACTTCATTTTAGACTTCTATTTTATTTCAATTCTAATACTCAGATTAGATGCTTTTGCATGTGACAACCTGGTTTTGGGAATTTAATTAAGATAACTTGTTTTTATAATAGAAATTATTGTTGGATTGTTATTTACTTCTGCACTTCGTTAGATATTGGGTTTTAGGCATACTTGTCTTGGTGGGATAAGACGAATGTCATCACGTCTAATTTTGGGTCGTGAAAAAATGGTATCAGAGTCCTAGGTTCATAGGTATCACGTGTATACAAGACGAGTCTACATAGAGTCTCAAGGATCAGTACGGAGATGTCTGTACTTATCTCTGAGAGGCTATAAAGACTATTAGGAAACTTTGTTATATTCATTATTTCTCATCGTGCGGGGTTGCGTTCTTTAGTATTGAGTTATTTTATACTCTTTTGACATATGACAAGGAAAAGAGCTAATGTAACTGGTGGTAGATGGGAGACACTTCCCGAGGAAGTTGTTGAGGCCCCAACTAGGGGTAGGGGTAGAGCTCAAGCTAGAGGTCGTGCTTGTGGTACAACACTAGCCAGAGGTCGTGGCTGTGGAGAAACACCAGTGAGAGGTCGTGCTAGAGAGGTCTCTCTAGAACCTCAGATTGATGGAAGAGAGGATCAGGTTCCTCTAGAGCCTGTAGTCACACCTTTGCTTCAGGATACACTATTGAGGGTGCTAAGTGTGGCTAGAGGGCTTTTCTCAGGGTGGCAGTGCGACCGCCACACCACATGACTCCCGTACTAGAAAGAGGGCTCAGGCCCAAGAGTAGCAGCAATCTCCAATTGTTCAGGATGCGGTGTGGAAACTACCAGTGGATCCCACGGTTCAGAATGATGTTGCACCAGCAGTTGGGGGTCAAGCACTAGTGGTTTCTAACAGAGGATGAGCAGCGTAGGTATGAGAGATTTCGAAAGATGGACCAACCTCAGTTTCAGGGTGGGAAGAGCAAGGACGCTCATGAGTTTCTAACTACCTGCCGGGAGTTACTAGAGGTGGTTGGATTAGCTGAGTCACATGGGGTTCGATATGCTACACTCAAACTTCGTGGGCCTGCGAGAGACTGGTGGATGACTTATTCGGGGGTTTTGCCAGTTGGATCTCCTCCACTGACTTGGGAGCAGTTTGCTAGTGCATTCCAAGATCGGTGTATCCTTTGGAGCTCGATAGAGGAGAGCCGCTTGAGGTTTGAGAGTTTGAGACAGAATGGTTTATCGGTTACAGAGTATGAGGCACATTTTTTCCAGTTGTCTAGGCATGCGTTGGAAATTATTCCAAATGGGACAGAGAGGTTCCGCAGATTAGTGAGGGGATTGACTTTCTTTATTAGGTCAGCTATGTATATCAAAATGTATATCTATTACTATGTAACATGTAACTGAATATATAATGTGGTGTACTTCATATTTTATAAGCAGAGAGTTGCAGAGCATGTTAAAATGATTGGTCTTCAAAGTTATGGAACCCAGTTGCATCCATAGAGGTGCCTAATACCATAAAATAACTAGCTACATGCTAAATACCACTGCAAGAAAGTATACTATAAGGGTACCACTGACAGAGATGGTCGAGCCTGAGGTCTTATATTGCTTCCGATCAACATCTTTTCCAAGTGTGTACATATTTGGCACAATTAGTATCTGCTCAATTACATACACGGGCATTAGATGTTGGTGACCCTTTTAAGGTCCCCTCAAAGTTTAAAGATTCGTGAGTTTCTTGGTAAGTTAGCTTCAGTAAGTTTCATATACTCTAAACTCTCATATAATGTTTTCACCACTTAGTAAAGGTTGTCTCCTTGCTCTTTAATCCTGTTATTTTCCAACTAATAAGTTGGCAGTAGCCAAATTCTTTGTGTTGTTGTTAGGAGAGTTAGTTTTGAAATTCCAATAAGGGAATTAATCTAGTTTGAAATATCATAATGCATTGTTTATGGTCTTGCATATCCCTGATATTTCAATAAGATTTGTAGTATACTCATTATTTAATCATGTATTTAAAAAGTTATGGTTTTCCTTTCTGTAATTTTATTGCTCTTGTTTTTCCAGTTAACATCACATTGGTGTATGTTCCTGGTGGAACTTTTTGAGTTAATTTCTAGTCTGCTGCATTTTGCTAAAGATTGGATACGGTTTGGTGCATTTTGTATGTTTTTAACAATCTATTTAATACAAATGACATTTCTCAATTGTGCTCAACTTAGATTACACATATCGCATATTATAGATAATTACACATTTATATATATTG
>JAKWIY010001823.1:0-15027 GCA_027704805.1 Solanum corneliomulleri | reverse complement strand
TATCTTTTTTGAAAAATATATTAAGTAACATGTATTTTTCGTCTTGATTGTTAGGAATGTAAGGTCGTTTTTTTTTTTTAATATTTTTAAATATTTGTGAGTTCAAGAGCTCACAAAATTATGTTGTGAGATTCTATATGTTATATGTAAAAAAAATTGTTTAGTACATCCCATTGTGATCTGTATAGACTTCACACTTAACCCCATACAAATAGTGCCTCCATTGCTTCAGCGCAAATACTACCGCGGCCAACTCCAAATCATGGGTAGGATAGTTACGTTCATGCACCTTTAATTGCCTCGAAGCATAAGCAATCACATTCTTCTCTTGCATTAGCACTGCACCCAAACCCGAACAGGATGCATCACAATAAACGATGAAGTTCTTACCCTCTACTGGCAAGGTAAGAATTGGTGCAGTAGTCAACAAGGTCTTAAGCTTCTGAAAGCTTTCCTCACATTCATCTGACCATACGAATGGAACATTCTGCTTAGTCAAGTTCTTCAATTGGGAAGCAATGGAAGAGAACCCCTTGACAAATCGGCGGTAATAACTAGCTAGACCAACAAAACTCCTTATTTCTGACACGTTTGTAGGTCTCACCCAATTCTTCACTGTTTCGATCTTAGAAGGATCCACCATCACTCCATCCTTAGAAACTACGTGTCCCAAGAAGGACACTGCATCTAGCCAAAACTCACACTTAGAGAACTTGGCATAAAGCTTTTTCTCCCTCAACATTTCCAATACATTTTTCAATTGCTCCTCATGTTCTTTCTTATTTTAGAGTATATCAGTATATCATCAATAACACGATCACAAAGAGATCCAGATATGGCTTAAAAATCCCATTCATCAAACTCATGAAAGAGCAGGCAGGGCATTTGTAAGACCAAAAGACATTACCACAAATTCGTAGTGCCCATACCTAGTTCGAAAAGCAGTCATTGGCACATCCGTTGCCCGTATTTTCAATTGATGATAACCGGATCTCAATCAATTTTTGAGAAGACACAGCACCTTGTAACTGATCGAACAAGTCATCAATGCGAGGAAGAGGATACTTGTTCTTGATAGTTACCTTGTTCAGTTGTCTATAGTCTATGCACATCCGAAAGCTCCCATCCTTCTTCTTCACAACAAAACCGGAGCACCCCAAGAGATGCACTTGGTCTAATGAAGCCTTTGCTCAACAACTCTTGAAGTTGTGCCTTTAACTCTCTTAACTCCGCGGGAGCCATTCTATAAGGGGGTATAGAAATCGGGCGAGTACCCGGTTCAAGATCAATAAAGAAATCAATATCCCTATCCGGTGGCATACCAGGAAGATCTGCAGGAAACACATCCAAAAATTCACGTACTACCGAAACCGACTCAATTGAAGGTACTTGGGTAGTGTCATCCCTGAGATGTGCCAAGAAAGCTAAACAACCCTTACTAACCATCTTCTTAGCACGAAGAAACGACACGATACGAACCGGATTGGGAGTGTAGTCGCCTTCCCACACTAACGGATCTGTCCCAGGCTTGGCTAACGTCACAGTTTTAGCATTACAATCCAATATCGCAAAATTCGGAGAAAGCCAAGTCATACCCAGAATTACATCAAAGTCACCCATTTCTAAAATAACCAAATCTACATAAGTGTTGCTCCCCACAAAATTCACCAAACAAGACATATATACCTTTTCAACTATCACAGACTCACCCACCGGAGTAGAAACACGAATAGGCGTGTCAAGTATTCACAATGTGATTTTAGACCATTAGCAAATGAGGAAGATACATAAGAAAATGTGGATCCAGGATCAAACAATACGGAAGCCATGCAATCACAAATCAAAAGGTTACCTGTGATGACAGCATCTGATGTCTCCGCTTCAGATCTCCCAGGAAAAGCGTAACAATGGGCCCCATTACTTGTCTGTCCGTTGCCCCTACCATGTTGCGTAGTAGTGGCTCCAGTTTGCCCATTACCTCGGCCATTTTGGTGACCACCATTACCTCGACCACCACGTCCACCAGAAAAACGGCCTCTACCATGACCACCTCTACCTCTAGCTATTGGGGGTCTGTAACTCTGTTTTAGACAATTCCTCCTAATATGTCCAATCTCCCCACATCCATAACACTCTCTGGAGTCGGGCATAGGTCTCTCGGAGAAGTGTTGACCGTTTTGAGGTGGACCCCCAACTACAGTCTGTAGTGAAGACTGAATTGGTCGAACTGAGTAACCTCCGGAACCCTATCCTCTAGTATAAGAACCGTTGAACTCACCTCCCTTTCGAAACCTTTTTGATGTCGATGTCGTGGTGAAATCATCTGGCTTCACTCCTTTCACCTCTATCACAAAGTCTACCACCTCTTGGAAGGATTTTGCCGTAGCCGCTACCTATAAGGCTGAAATCCGCAATTCTGCCCTCAACCCCTTCACAAAATGGCGAATCCGTTCTTGTGGACTGAAACAAAGTTGGGTGGCATACCTGGATAATGCACGGAATTTGGCCTCATAGGCATTAACCGTCATCCTTCCTTGCTCTAGACTCAAGAACTCATCCCTTTTTCTATTCCTTAAAGTCCTTGGGATATACTTCTCCATAAACAAGCTAGAGAATGATGCCCAAGTCATAGGCGGTGCCTCTGTTGGTTGACACTCAACATGTGACCGCCACCACATTTTGGCGTTCCCTTGAAACTGATAACTCACGAACTCGACACCAAACCGCTCTACTATACCCATCTTGTGTAGTAGCTCATGACAATCAACCAGAAAATCGTAGGCATCCTCTGATTCTGTACCCTTAAAGACTGGAGGTTTCAATTTCAAGAACTTACTGAAAAGTTCATGCTGATCATTTGTCATTATAGGCCCAGTAGTCAGACGTGGAAATGTGCCTATTTCCAATGAGGCATCCATGCGGGGAGCCCCTGCAGCGGCATGTCGTATCTCTGAAACCGGAGGTGTTGGTGCAGAAACCACTGGAGGTGCCTGACCCTGATCAGATAACCCGCTAAGATAAGCAAGAACCTGATTGATCATCTCTGGGGTAGGTTGGGGTGGCAATTCCTCATTTTGCACTTGTTCATTCTCCCCTTCCTCACCCTCTCTTACTACTTCCTCAGTCGGTGGAGGAGTCACCGCCCTAGCATCAGATGGGCTAGGGGCTCGTCCTCTTCCTCTAGAGGACGTCCTCCCACGACCTCTACCACGGCCTCTTACTACTGATCCTCCTCGTGCTACAGCCCCAGTGGCTGGCTCAGTCGTTTCTTGTCTTGCCGTTGTTGCTGCTGGTGCGGTCATTGCTCTAGTTCTAACCATCTGCGAAATAGAGTGAAAATGGTCAGATACCAATTTGTATCACCTAGATACCAATTGGACTCAAGTAGTAGCACGAAAGAAAGAATGAGAGAATGGAATTTTCCTAAAGTCTTATAGCCTCTCAAAGAAAAGTAAAGGCGTCCCCCTAGCGTTCCTCAAGACTCTACTAGACTCGTTCTTGTGTGATGAGACCAATGAACCTAATGCTCTGATACCAAGTTTGTCACGACCCAAAACCGAGCCGCGACTGGCACCCACATTTACCCTCCTATGTGAGCGAACCAACCAATCTAAACCTTAATATTTCAATGTATATCAACAGAAAATAATGCGGAAGACTTAACTCATTAATAAAAACCAATTCAATAACTACTAAAATTCAACATCTATTATTCCCCAAAATCTGGAAGTCTTCATCACAAGAACATCTATCCTCAAATTACTAAAACTAAGAATATCTAAGAAAACAAAATAAGTAGAAAGCTAGTCCATGCCGGAAGTTCAAGGCATCAAGACATGAAGAAGAAGATCCAGTCCAAGCTAGACGCATTAGCTCACCCTAAATTTCCGATGTAGTGAAGACTGGCTAGATTTATTGTTGAGTTGAAGACGACGGCACGTTTGCTGCATTCCACAAATAACAAAGAAGAAAACATAAAAGTAGGGGGTCAGTACAACCACAAGTACTGAGTAGATATCATCGGCCAACTCAAAGTAGAAGATAATATATATCAAGTAATATTATAAAATCAACTATTATGCTTAACATGTAGCCACAACAAGTACTATATCATTAACAATTTCCGTCAAGTTCACACATGAGGACTCAAGCCTCAATACCATACTCATTTGGGAATTGGGTTCATTACATTGAGTATATTATTCATCTTTCAAGATTCATTACCTTTCTTCCTCTTGTGTCGGTACGTGACACTCCGATCCCCTACTACTATGTGTCGGTACGTGACACTCCGATCCCCTACTACTATGTGTCGGTATGTGACACTCCGATCCCCTAATTCTACGTGTCGGTTCGTGACATCCGATCCCCTAATAATATGTGTCGGTACGTGACACTCCGATCCCCTAATTCTATGTGTCGGTTCGTGACACCCGTCCCACTAATAATATGTGTCGGTACGTGACACTCCGATCCCCTAATTCTACGTGTCGATTCGTGACACCCGTCCCACTAATACTATGTGTCGGAACGTGACACTCCGATCCACTAATCTTATTATATCAATTCATCAAGCCTTCTTTTATACCAAGGCATCTTCATTAATATCGTAGATTAGAATTTCTTTCAAGATTGGGATTCAATAGTTTCATCATGCTTATTTTATCACAATCACATAATCATATTCATGCAAGCATACAATTAAGCATATAGACAGGTTTACAATACTACCAATACATATCATTCGCTATTAAGAGTCTACTACGAATAGCATGAAAACCATAACCTACCTCCACCGAAGACTAGTGATCAAGCAAGAATTTCCCAAAGCCTTGTGTTTTCCTCTTCGTTTCTCCTCTCTCGTTCAATCCTCTCTTTCTCTTTGTTCTTTCTGTTTTCTTTATTCAAACCCTCTTTCTTTTACCCTAATTAACATATAATTAAGTGTAAAGGATGACAATAATAACCCACTAATTAACTTAAGGTTACCTATTTTAACCCCCAAGAAATTAGACTTATTGATATTAACCCTCTAACTTTAATATTAAGGAAAGAATACTCCAAAACGTCCCTTAAAACGTGTAAGGAAATCCGACTCCGACTGGGATTACGCAACCTGTGACGGCCCGTCATGCCTGCGACGGTCCGTCATTCAGGTCGTCGTAAGGACCAGATCTCCATTTTTCACTAAGGAGTCTGTGACGGTCCGTCCTGCACTTCCTTCACGACGTTCAGATACTTGTTTCCCCGTACCAAATTCTCAGGAGTTGAAGTGTTTTGAAACGGGAGCTCATGACGGTTCGTCGTAGCTATGACGGCACGTCCTGCAGGTCTGTCACAGATTACAGAGAGTCGATTTTAATACCCAAATTTCGGAATTCTAAGTGTCCTGGAACGAGAAACCCTTGACGGTCTGTCGTGCCTATGACGGTCCGTCGTGGTATCCGTAGTATTAGCCAGTTTTTCCCAAAATGAAATCTGCTGCTTTAAACGACTAAACAGGTCGTTACATTCATCATTGCCATTTAGCAAATATACATAACAATATCTAGTCCAATCGTCAATAAAAGTTATGAAATACTTTTTCCCACTTCGTGATGGTGTTGACTTCATGTCACAAATATCAGTGTTAATCAATTCTAAAGGATTTAAATTCCTTTCAACAGATTTATAAGAATACTTATCATACTTAGATTCAACACAAATTTGACATTTTAATTTATTGCACTCAAATTTTTGCAAAATATTTAAGTTAATCTGTTTTCGCAAGGTTTTGTTATTAACATATCCCAAACGTTCATGCCATAAACATTTAGACTCAAGCAAGTAAGAACAAGCAAAATATTTATCCATATCAACTACAATTACATTGAGTTTGAAAAGAGCATCACTAAGGTAGCCTTTTCCTACATACATATCATTTTTTCTTACTACTACTTTATCATAAACAACTACACATTTAAATCCATTCTTCGTCAGAACTGGAATTGAAACTAAATTCTTTCTCAATTTCGGAACTTATGAGACCCTATTCAAAGTCACCACCTTGCCTGATGTCATCTTTAATAGAACTTTGTCAGTTCCTTCCACCTTTGCAACAACGAAGTTTTCCATACACAATTTTTCACCTGTAAGTGCTGGAGTATATGATGAAAATAATTCTTTGTTTGCACAAACATGACATGAGGCACCAGAATCTATCCACAATTCTCTAGGATTTCCAACCATGTTACATTCTAAAAGCATTGCACAGAGATCGTCCATTTCGCCTTTGTATTCAGCCAAATTTGCTTGATCCTTATTTTTCTTGTCCTTCTTTGGACCCCGGCATTCATTATCCCTATGACCATGTTTACCACAATTAAAGCAATTTCCATTGAACTTCTTCTTAGGAGGATTGCTTTTTTGGACCAGATGCTTTCTTTCTTTTCTTTAATTTTGTGGGATCTTCTTCAACAAAATTTACTCCATATATTGTTGAATTACCACGTGACCTCTTTTCTGCAGCCTTATTATCCTCTTCTACTCTCAACCTTACTATGAGATCTTCAACAGTCATCTCCTTTCGTTTGTGTTTCAAGTAATTTTTAAAGTCCTTCCATAATAGAGTTAACTTTTCAATTATTGCAGCCACTTGCAAAGCATCATTCACAATCAATCCTACATTAAAGATTATGTGAGTATTAAGTGAAATCTGAATATTTCTAACATAGGCATTAAATAAATTTTTACCTTCGCAAGGAGATCATGTATTATGACCTGTAATTCTTGAACATGGGTGACGACAGTCTTACTATCTATCATCTTATAGTCCAGAAATTTTGCCACAATGAATTTCTTCATTCAGGCATCTTCTATTTTGTACTTCATTTCTAAAGCATCCCAAAGTTCTTTTGAGGTTTTGGTATTGTTGTACACATTGTACAGATCATCTTGCAGACCACTCAAAATATAATTTTTACACAAAAAAGCTGAGTGTGTCCATGCTTCTGCTACCAAGAATCGTTCATCAGCCGGAGTTTCATCTGACATAACAGGAACATTCTCATTAATGAACGTCTGCAGACTAAGCATAGTGAAATAGAAGAACATCTGTTGCTGTCATCTCTTAAAGTCGACTCGAGAAAAGATTGCAGGTTCCTCAGCCGGCGCTAAGGCAGCATTTGAAAGATTATGTGCTACCGATGTTGTTTCCGCACTTACTATTCCATCATTTCATTGACTTGAATTAGTCTTTTTTTGTCACAAATGGCAGATAAGTTAAGTATTTGAAATACTAACAGTAAAGAACAAATCTTTACACAAATTGTTTCTGATTTAACAATAAAGTTTTATGTTCTTTTAATCGTTAATCGAATGAATATTAAAAATTCAAGAAGAGAAGAAAACCACAAAGGTTTTAATCTCCTGAAACCTCAAATACATAAACTGTTAAATTTCTTAAGATTGTTATTCATATAGTAACCTGTATTTATAAGGTTAATAAACATAAACAGAAGTAAAATGAAGCAGAAAATACATAAAATACAAGAAGTAATCCAAGTCCACAGAAACTATTCTGTGTCCTTAAGAAATTTAATCCACTCACTATACCGAAGGTCATAGATTAATTTCTCCAAAGATAAAACGGATTAAACATGTTAAAGAAATAGCGGTACCTCAAATTTCTTTAACTTCAGCAAACTTCAGAACAACAACAAGTCACAAAGACCTAGTCGATCGACACTTTGATTTTATTTGAGAGAAAAATAAATGCAGAGAAGGAAATTTTTTTCCAGTGTTTGAAAAAATTTAAAATTTACTTCCTTTTATAACCATTTTAAGCAAGGAACGTGTCTGTTCAGTGAAATCTGTTCAGTCTCATTTTATCCAGAAAGTTGTGTCTGTTGGAAAAAATAACAACTTTTCGGAAAATTTTGTCTGTTAGGAAAATAACGACTTTTTGGAAAGTAACGACTTTTCGGAAAGAGTAACAACTTTTCGGAATGTAGCCGTTACCCGCAAATTTAAAGAGATGATATTAATAGGATTTATTTGATTTAACAAAAACTGATTAAATAAATTTGTCCAAACAATTTATCAATCAATCACATCATTTTCCAAAGCAGAAGCCGAAGCAAGCCAAAGCCAAAGCCGAGCGAGAGACGACGACGACGGCGACGCCGCGAAGGGGCATCTTCTTCTTAGCTCTTTAAGAAGCAATGGAAGTGTTTCCTTATATCAGGACAACAATTTCCCTTTGTTTTGCCGATATGGGAGAAATGACTTTTCATTTGCACTTTGCAAATGAGTTTTCATTTTCCCTCCAAAGTAGTTCACTCACTTTTCATATTCTCTCTTTTCTTTTCCCATTCACACTTGCTAAACCCCAACAATAACTATAACATATATTGACGCTACTTCAATAGAAAGCCTGAATATATCGAACTCCCTAATAGTTTCCTTCTACTATTCTTAATTTAAGCATTATGAAATCAAGCTCTTCTATAATTTTAGGAAATGAAAATGACAAAATGAACTCCTATATCAACCTAACAAAAAGACTACTGGTACAAGATTTAGAATCGTCTTAACATGATATGACAATAATGTAATAAAATTAATGTTTTAGGTATATCATCTTCTTAGTGTTTCCCCCTTATTTGATTTTAATTGTAGAAGATTGATTTACATATATTCACGTATAAAACGAAAAGATAAAAAACAAAAAGATACATATTTTAGAAATTTTAATCGGTCCACTTCAACATCAGAAATCGAGAACGATCTTCACAAAAAAACAAAGGAAAGAAAGTCAACTATCTTCTTTTTACCCCTTTTGTCATTGCAATTCACAAACCCAATCAAAGATAGAAAACTTTGAAAATCATCCCCATCTCTATATATAAATTTTAAATAAAATTTTTATTTACCAAAAAGCTTAATAGAAGATATTGAATGCAAATCCAGACAATTAACCAACATATATATAAACGAAAATTGCAGCAACAATTCGAGAAAAAGCTTCAAAAGTTACTGTGATAATTGAAGTTACACACCACATCTAAAGAATTTGTCCTTTCGGAATACTTCCTCGCCCCCTCTAATTATGAGTGTGCTAGAACGAGAAAGATTTTGATAATTGACAATTAGAGGAATAGATGAAAGGAGGCGGTTGCGCCAACATGTGCTCATAAGACCGAATCTGACTAGGATTAGGAGAAACGTAAATTACGTGTATTAAAAGTTATAAAGCTATGTATGTGTTGCTTTTTTGACAAGCAACCATTACATAAAGTTTCCATTTATAAAGGAGTAGCCAGGCAAAATAGTTTTCGTAATAAATTAGGAAAACTAGAAAAACTATGAAATAAAAGTAAAGAAGGAGACAAAAGTATAAAAGAAGTAGAATGTAGAAACTTGCCACGTGAAATTCCAAATTCGATGTAGAAGAGGAAGTTTAAACCAAGTAGAAGAAGGAGTTAGTGATAAATAAAAGTTCTTATTCAGTTATTGTACACTTTGTGTAAGTATTTCCTTCCAAAGATTAATGCAAGGAGGAGTCCTAACGTGAGAAGGAGTTCGAGTCAAGTTAGGTTTAAAAAAGTTCCATTAAAGCGGTGAAGACTAAGTTGTGTTGACAAGACTTCGGAGAGTTTCAAAGTCTATAAATACCTCAAACAATTTGGGTTTTAAATGTGTGAATGGAAAATGAAGAGTTGCGACTTTTATGAATAGTTTTGACTTTTATGAAAGGTTGCGACTTTAATGAAAAGTTGTGACTTTTATGAAAAGTTGATACTTTTATGAAAATTCGCGCCTTGAATGAAAAGTTGTGGCTTTAATGAAAGATGACGATCTTTCCGAAAGATTGTGACTTTTTCAAAGATTTATGACCTTTCCGGTAAGGCACAATAAGAACCTTTCGTACTACACTTTGTTTCGATAAATTGAGAGATTTATCTAATTTTAATAATAGAATTTCGGACTTCTTCTACTACTTCTAAATCTAGTATTCTATGTGTATTTTACTGTCGTTGAATGGCTCCCTGACACCAGCATTTTGGATATACGCTGGTTATTGTGATCATTCTATCCTGGGAGGATATATTCTAAATTAAACCTCGGATACTATAGGGGAATAATTTCCTTCAGGAGACATTGTGCATTCACTGGTCTTGATCTACTTTTTGTTTTTCAAAATTCTTATATGTGTTACAAATTTTAGATTTGTGAATTAATTTATGTTCTTATGTTCCTTACTGAATCATTAAACTTTGGTAACTTCGTGTTTCTGCAAAGTTTGTTGGAATCATTAAGATTCTCTAAACCCATATTGACAACAATTCTTATTTAAGAAAAATATTTTGTATATTTTTTCTAATCTAGTTCTCTACTACTTTTAATTTTATAGTCATGAAAATATTCTTAAACATTGTTGTGGATTATTAAGTTCTTCAATAATTTTTTTAAGTATTTGAGGGGGAAAAATGAACAACAATCTTATGGAAATTATTATACTATTATTATTTTTTGTATTCAACTGATGGAGAGAATTTTATCATGGAAGTAAAAGATAAATGCATTACTTCCCCATAATTCAATGCTTTGTTTAGAAACATCGAAGTGAGAATTTAACAGAAAAAGTTTTTTTTTGGTATTTCAATCGAAGATGTAACCTTCTTATTATTCATTTAAGGAGGAAAAAAGTTTCAAAGGGTTAACAATATTTATATTTATCATGTATGCCTTTGAAAAAAGTTAAGCAAATTGTATGATTTTCGAATGAATTTTCCTTGGCAAATAGTGTTGCCTTTAAAATTCACTAGTTTGCAGAGTGAGACATGGATATTTTTGTTTGATAAAATCGTATGTCAAAATGTTATAGTTGGAAGACTATTTGAAATGAAAAAAAAAACATTTATATGTGATAATTTAAGAATATGTTTTATTCTGTTTGGAATTTAAAAAAAAAAACTTTGTAGTTTTGTACTCAATGTCATTTTGATTGTGTCTGATTGTTGTAGACTAAAAACTTTTGTTGTTTTCTACTCTGAATAAATTGGACTTTGCAATTGGTTTGAAGAATATGAAAACATCACATGATAAGTCAGTGTTATACTTTGTAAGTTCTATAAACTTAATTGCTAAATAGAAAAAAATGTACAAAATTTTGTCTTTATTGTTAGTATTCTATATACTAAGTAGTATGTCTATTTGTGATAGACGAGAAAGACCAGCGACTTAGAGTTAGTGTGTTTGTGCCTCTATGGAATGAACTTTGACACTATGTAAAGATTGTCAAAGAGAATTGAAACTCTATAATTCTTTCGTAGAATAATATTTTCAAAAGAGGTTTCATACTACCAATGACGTTTTGAGAGTATAAAAAAATATGTGAAAAATTTATTTTCAAATACTTGAAAAATAATTTTGATATCACATTTAAAATGTGGGGTTTTTTTGCTTATTATTAGACTTGGTGTCTAATTTTACTTTGGAGCAAAAGATACGAAATTCAAAGATACTTTTGTATTATGTTAGAGTTTCTCTATTATTAGTATATAGTGTGACTACTATGAAACAACCAAATTAAATATATCCTCGTTCAAGATAATCGTGTTCTGTTATGAAGAAAGTGTCGCTTTATATGTTGTGATTTTTCATGAAAATATATGTCTATTATATTAAATGTATTTGTATAGACATGAATATTGGTGAATAGTCATTTCTTATGTTTTTGTTAATGTAACATTTGATCTATATTGCCTTTATTTAATCCGATGAAACTTTGTACATGGGTAGTTCTATAACAATCATATTCAAAGTTGTGGAAAGGTCCTTCTGAAAAGGATATTTGAGAAGGTGATGACTCTAAACAATATTTGTATCATACAAAATTGTAAAAAACAAAAAAAGGAACAAAAAATTAGTGAAGAAAAAGCTACCTAGCAAAAAGCTTTTCGAATTGAATTTTTTTTTTGTTCCTACTTGCTTGAGTCAATGTTTTTGACATGATTACTTGGGCATGTCAACTACAAAACCTTGTAAGGAAAACTGATCAACATAGAAGTTTTGTCTAACTTTGAGTGCAAAAAATAAAAATGTCAAGTTTATGTGTTATCTAAGTATGCTGAGCATTCATATAAATATGTTAAAAGGAATTTTAATCCCTTAAAATTGATTTGCACTGACATTTCTGATATGAAGTCAATAACATATCGTAGTGGGAAAAAATATCTCATTACTTTAATTGATAATTGCATTTAACAATAGAGGACTGTCTATTAGCTAAATGGTAAGGATGAAGCAATAGAAATTTCTAGACAATATAATATCGAAGTTGAAAATCAGTTGAGAAAAAGATAAGAAGTTATAAGAATGGAGAGTATGAATCTCCTTGAGTAGAAATATGTTTGGAAACAGGATTTATCCATTAAACTACAGCCATATTCGCATCAATCTAAAGAAAACAATTGAATGTTGAAAGAAATGATGTTGAAAGAAAACAATCTGTGTGGAGGAACTATCCTTATTACAAAAGGGAACAACAAAAAAAATTGTTTTTTCATAAAGAAGAAATTTTGTTTGTTTAGGACAGAATCTATTCCATATGAGAAATGGAAAGGAAGGAAATCCAACTTGAAATATTTCAAAGTGTGGGGGTGTCTAACAAAAGTCCAAGTTCCTATTCCTAAAAGGATTGAAATGAAACCTAAGACCGCGGCTGTAAAATTAGACTTGACTAGTCTAGTGAAAGGTCTAAACGACCTTGGAAAAAACAAAATGAGAATGTACTTAAAAAAGAGATTCAGAGTTTTAGTAAATGTCAAGGGCCACATACTTTCTTCAAATATTATTTTGTAACATTTCTTGTGACTTATGTAGACACATCCTTTTGGACAAATGGTATCAATAGTGAGATTGATGTAACCTTGAGCAATCCTATTGGAAGTTGGTTGATCTTCCTCCAACAAATAAATTTTTGGTTTCAAAGTGAATCCTCAAAAGGAAAATGAAAGTCGATTGAACTATTGACAAAATATACAACAATACTTTGTGTCAAAGACTTTAGGAAAAAACAAACAAGGTTTTGATCTTGTTGATGTATATACTCATTAGTTACTAGAATTGTATCCATTTGGATGCTTATATTATTATTGTGATATATGACCTCCAAATTCATCAAATGAATGTGAAACATTTCTCTTTAACGAAAAATAGGAGGAAGAAATTTACATGAAACAACCCGAAGATTTTATGGTTACTGTTGAATAAAATAAAATGTGAGAACTTGTTAAGTCACATTATGGAGTAAAACAAGCACCCAAAATAATAACATAAGAAATTTGTGGAGTATAACAAGCACCCAAAATAATAACATAAGAAATTTGACCAAACCTAGTTAGCAAATGGATTTAAGAATGATATAACTGATATATGTGTTCACATTCAAATCAGAAGGTCATTGTTTGTTTGTCTATTTGTGATATGTTGATCATCAATAGATACACTAGTTGCATAAATGCTACTAAACATATGCTTGAAAGCAAGCTTGGAATGAAAAATTTGGGACTTGCTGATGCAATCTTATGTATAAGAATCCTTTGATCTCCATGATGTTTAGCATTTTCACAGTCCCATTTCATTGAAAAGTACTTGACTAGTTCAAATATTTTGATGTCAATATTGTCAAGTCTTCAATATATGTGAGTTTTGCATTTCAGATGAGTGAAAGTGAAAGTGATTCACAATTGTATTGTGCTAGAGTATAGAAAAGTGTTATGTACATCATGAAGTGTGCGCGATCAAGCATAACATTTGCTATTAGTCAATTGAGTCAGTCACAAGTAATTCAAATCAAACTAATTAGATGAAAATAAATAGAGTTTTGGAGTATTTAAACAATACTTTAAACGATGCCTTGAATTATAACAATATCCAATAGTATTAAAAGGATAAAGTAATGCAAATTTGATCACCGAACAAATGAAGTAAAATCCACAAGTGGATATATATTTACTCTTGGTAGAGGAGCAGTCTCTTGGAAATATATAAAAAGAAACATGTATCGCTAGCTCTGTAATGATCTTTGAGCTGGGTGCTCAAGATAAGGTCGCTGAATAAGTTGAAAGACTCTGAAATTTCTTGATAGATAATCTCTTTGGGCCCAAACCATTGGAATTAGTGTGCATAAACTTTGATAGTGAAGATGTAATAGGTATGGCATGGAGCATGATGTATAATGGAAAGTCTCGTCATATAGGACATAAACATTAAACCGTTAAAAACTACTCTCTACTGGAATTATCAGAATGACTATGTAAAGTCAAAGGATAATTTGTCGGATTTACTTATAAAAAGGCCTAACTGGAGAGAAAGTTTAAATATCATCTAAGGGAATGGATTTAAGGCTTAGGACAAGTGAGTATGGAGGTAACTCTATCTAGAAGACTCGAGATCCGAAGAGCTAGATTCAAGGAGAAAAATAAAGTTGTGACTAATGATTCATCATTGTCAGCAAACTCAATCCATTCTCATAATGAATACAATGCTCAGGGACAAGGATACAATATTAAGGCTTATTAATGAGTTAATAAAGCTTAACGGTTTTAATGATTTGCTAAGTTTGACAGAGTTGACCAAATAGTGTATTTACGCGATCACACGGTTAGAAATCACCTATGTGAGTGTGAAGTGTAAGCCACTTCAAAGAGGATGATTGTCAAAAGCCCATCTCTCTCTACACTCATAAAACCAGGAGATGTTCATGGCTAAAACGAATAGAATCGTAAGAACAATAAATGGTAAAGGGTTAATTGTGTGACATATGGTTGTCTAGGTATATACCGAAGCTCGACGGTTAAAAGATATCGCATCTACCGATTGATTGAATATATCCGACATATGTTCACTACGTAACTTCAAAGGGGAAACCTACTTATCCTAATGCAGTTAATTCTTTCTTGTAGAGTACACATACTTGTGCGTTTCTTTGTCATGGAGTTATTCCACATTCATGGGGGTTTTTTTGGGTTTTTAATTTGT
>JAKWIY010001822.1:0-15046 GCA_027704805.1 Solanum corneliomulleri | reverse complement strand
TTGAAGCATATCATCAAAGGGGAGTTATCACGACAACCATGCACTTAACAAGTTATAAAGGAACCACTCTTAGAAACTGATTTAACTTTGATCTAATAAAATTATTACAGAAAAGACAACACATGGCTGTCATACAACTAATGGCACAAGTAATACACTGATAAAATTGTATATTTTCCTTTTTGACTGAAAAGAAACATGTCTTTCTACTTTCATTCAATAGTAATAAACATATACTAAGATCAAAGGCATCACTTACAACCTTATTTAAACTCACCCCATGAAAACAAATTCAAACACCACATAGCAAAAATATACCAAAAATAAGTTTTTTCAAAAAAATCTGCACGTGCAACCAACAATGGCATCGACGGTCCATAGGACAGACAACGTTCCATCATGCACAACCGTTGATGTGATCAGAAACACCCAAAAATTCAGCCGCGAAAAATTGGCTGTCTTGATCGACGGTTCGTCGGTCAAACAACGGTCTGTAGTCTGTGACCTTCGATTGAGACCCCCATTCACCCACTCCTTACAAGAGCTACGGATGACCAACACAGTCCGTAGGTTGAAAATTTGCAGGCAGTTAAGGGGAAATGCAGTTTGGTCAACTTCACCTGATAATAAATGTTAGCAAAAAATGAATTAGGTGTCCCATAACCTACCCACAGAAGATAATTGAATTATCTTTCCATAGTCACCGACCTTGTAAATATCAAACCTTCGAAAAAATGTTATGCCTATTTTAGTAAAGGTCTATCGAACAGGCCGTGACGACGGACCCAACGACGTGGCGTCGGGCAGATGATGGAACGTCAGTCCAGGCCGTTGTTTGGCCCGACAACAACTTTCCCAGAGGTCTTTTTTACCTTCCCCACTCCGTTTAAACCCTATTACATCATTTTGACCCTAAATCATCATGTTGTATTAAGTTTAAGCTTGGAAACATGATTAATACATATCCACGTCAAATCATAAAATCAAAACCTAAAAAATTAGAAGCAAGAGAGGAGAAAAAGATCAACAACCCTTGTTCAAGAACACCACAAGTTCCAGCAGTTCCAGCCCCAAAAATTAAGTATTTTTCCATCGATTTAATCACCAGGCATGTGAGATTTCACTAGTGTGTTCCTTTAACCCATTAGGTCCTTAGTTTTCCATTAGATTCTTGATTCTCTTATCATGATTAAACCTAGTGTTTCTAGAACTTTGGTAGAACTTCATGAATTTATTAATTATATATTCCAAATCAGATTATCATGTTATTACTCATATTATCGCATGAATTTCATAACCTTAGCTTTGTATTTCTTTAGTTCTTGAATTATACATGTTATGTCAGATATTTTAGACACTTCATATATACATGCCTCAGTTATAAATGCATAATTACTAGATTAATTATTGTATTCTCAGTTTGTATGTTAAGTTTTGAGCTATACACTATTTTTAGAAACTGAGACAAACTCAATTAATTTACAAAATTTATTGGGAGTAGAATAATACCGAGTTGGACTAGGGTTTAGCATGCCCAATTGTCCCAGAACTACTAGCCAAGTAGAGTGTAAGTCCCATCTGTGGGCAGTCACTGTAGTGATCACGCCAACATGCTTTTATACATTTGTCAGGGTATATTGGTCGTCTCGATGGGGAGTATACATCGGACTCCACATTTAGCTCATGTAGTTTTATTATCGGTTATTAGTAGCTCCCACAGATTAGTCAGACTGTTAGCATTGACCATTTATCAGTATATTCAGTATTCAGTTTCAGCATGTTATAAATTTGTCATCGCATCCATTTAGCTCATAATTCAGTTTATCATGTCATGTTATTATACTTGCTTTTATGCTTTTTCAGTTATGTTTTATTTCTGCTTTACTCTATCCTACATGCTCAGTACCTTTCAACAACTGACGCATACGTGCTCTACCTCTTCTGGTGATGTAGGTTTAGGTTCTCAGCATCCAGATCAAACATAGATCGATTTCCGATCTCAAGTTCAGCAGATTCAGTGGTGAGTCCTCATTTTCCGAGGACAACAGTTATGGGTGTCATTTAGTTTTAGTTTTTGCTACATTTAGCTGGGGGCTTTTCCTAGTATTTTTAGTCCAGTTTAGAGGCTATTTTCAGACATAGTTAGATTCAACTTAGTATTGAGTTAATAATTTCTTTGTATTAAACCTATTGTTTTCAAATATCTCTGTTATAGAATATAGGTATTCCCCATCTTTTCAGATTTGATTATGATTTATCTTCCACAACAGTATATATTCTTTAGTATTCTCATGATCATGCCAGCAGGGTTAGATTGGGATCACTTGTGGTCCTAGGTCCGTGTCTGCATCTCGGGGGTAGCTTGAGGCGTGACACAAATTGTAATATCCCATATCTAAAACAAACCAGAAATCTATAGGTGCAAACGACTGTTACCATCCACAAACCGTAGTTTGATCTACGGCCCGTATTGTGCATCCATCATTTGAGTCTTAAGCTCTCCCTCCCGCCCCCCTTAAAAAAAATCAACCCAGAAAATTTGACGAAGCGTCGAATGACGGACGGACCTACGGTCCATAGTCTGTGTCCTTTCGATCAAGACCCCAATCACCCACTCTCTGACAAGAACCATGATTGACCAGTACGGTCCGTAGATGGACCTACGGACAGTAGGTTAAAATTAGAAGACATTTAAGCAAAAAATATTGTTTGGTCAACTTCAAATGTCCATAACTCTTAGTTAAAATGAATTAGGTGTCTCATGACCTACCAAATGATAGATAACTGAATTATCTTTCCATAGCCACTAAACTTGCTAAATTCAGACCTTTAAGTAAAAAGTTATGACAATTTTAGTAAAGGTCTATGGAACAGACCCAACCTACTGACCCAACGACAGACCGTCGATTAAATGATGGCCCATCAGTTCAGGTCATCGTTTGGTTTGACGGCAATTACATCAAGGTCTTTTGGCATTTTTCTACTTCATTTAACCCCTAAGATACGTCATTTTGACCCATTAGATTTTATTCAGTTTAAGCCTAGAAACATAAAAAGAACTTACCTAAGTAAAAATCAGAAATCAAAACTTAGAAAATTAGAAGCAAGAAAGGAGAAAAAGGTCAAGAACCCTAGTTCAAGAACGCAACAAGGTTCCAGCAGCTCCAACCCCGAAGTCTAAATATTTCTCTGTGGATTTCATCACCAGGTATGTGAGATTTCACGAGTGTGTTCCTTTCACCTATTAAATCCCTTGTTTTCAGTCAGTTCTTGATTCTCTTATTATGGTTAAACCTAGGATTTGTAGAATTACACCATATCATCAATCATTAGTTAGGTATATGTTCCGAATCAGATTGTGAGGTTATTATTCAGCTTATCACATGAATTTTAGTACCCTAACTATGCATTTCTTTACTTCTTAAATTACACATGCTAGGTTATATATTTCAGTTACTTTAGATATACATGTCTCAGTTATTAATGAAAAATTATTAGATTAATTATTCTAGTCTCAGTTTGCATGTTCAGTCTTGAGCTATCCAATATATACACAAATTCAGTCATAATGTCTTAATCATTTAATTCATTTGGAGTAGCATAATACCGAGATGGACTAGGGTTCAACGTATCCAAAAATTCCAAGAACTACTAGCCGAGTAGGTTGTGAGTCTCCTCTGTGGGCATCAGAGCATGCTAGCATGCCTTTATACCTTTGGCAGGGTATATTGGGTCCTCTCGATGGGTGTATACATCGGTATCCACATTTAGCTCATGTGGTTTTATTACCAGTTATTATTATCTTCCACAATTTAGTTAGAATCTATTGCATTGACAATTTATCAGTATATTCAATATTCAGATTCAACATGTTATATATTGATCATTGCATTCGGTTTTCTCAACATTCAATATATCATGTTTCGGAAAACTTTACTTTTTTGTTACTCTTATCGTTCATAAGGTGTGATCTAATTCTATTCTAACATGACGTTCTACATTTCAGATAATGCCTCCGCGTAGAGCTAAGTCAAGGAATGCGAACACTTGGAACGCAAATGCAAGAAATGCAAACACAACTCGTCCATTCCAAGATCAAGAAGTCTCAAATGTTGAATTCAAGAGTGCCATTCAGATGTTTGCTCTGAGTGTCGCCGAATAGAACAATCAGCGGGTTCAAGCTCATATGAATGGAAATGGTGGATGGATAGCAGCAAGGGTCGTGACTTTGTTAGGATGCATACGCCTGAGTTCATAGGAGCGCAAACTAATAAGGATCCCCAGAATTTCTTGGATGATGAAGAAGATCTTTGAGGTTATGCAGGTTACTGGGGATGATCGGGTTGAGTTGGCATCACATTAGCTTAAAGATGTTGCTCATATCTGGTACACTCAATGGAAGGATAATAAGGGCACAGATGCAACTCCTATTACCTAGGAATGCTTTAGTGAGACCTTTCTAGGTAGGTTTTCCCAATAGATTGCAAAAACATCCTTCCAGACTATAATGATAGATAGAATGTACTTGCATATATTGATAATGTAAGTAATTTTTCTATATATATTATGTAATTTATTTGTTGTTTATTTGTCTATATAAGTTCTAACCCAATTTAGAACTATTGAAGTATCAGTGCGAATTAACTAAAGATGCAACCAAATAGAGAGGCGGAAAGTTGAAATCAAGAAAGGATTCACTATCTTATTTAATTGAAATTAGGTTTATATATCTCCTTTTATTAAATCCCAGTAGCATATTCTTGCAAACACTCGTTCAAATTTAGAAACAAAATCTAAGAGTCCCTTTACCTAAAAGTTAAATCTCATTAACACAATCTTTGTAGTTTTGAAAGAACTTAAAAGCCTCCAATTCAGATGATATATCATGTCTGGAAAAAAAAGTGAAGCTCAAATAGCAATCAATAGCAAATAGCCAAAAAGAAGACATAAAAATTAAGCAAAGAAAGACAATTTGAGATAAATTCATCACATCCAATAAAAAATAGAGAAGATACATACATGGAAGAAACCAAAAGAGATGATAAGAGAAGTGGTGAAATCGGTCAATAGAGTTCCTCAGCAGAATAACAGCCAGCTGCAACTATAACAAAAATACTCCTGCCTGAAGCATCCGTGTCCACCATCACCTATGACAGAGATTGTACTGCTGCTGGTTATTTACAGTTTAAACATAAAGGTAAAATTGTTTGATATAGCCTTTTATTTAGTAAGGTAGGCACAAGCTCACGAGCCAAGGAATTTAAAGCTCTAGGGTGGACCAACTCGTCATTTTTAAGGGCCCGAAAATGCTCAACTCCACCCAGTTGTAGAAAAGCTGAGGGCTAGGATGATCTAGCCCTTTTTATTCCTTTTTCTATATTGAAGTTTATAATTATATACCATCAAGAAAATGAGAAGATTTTAAAATCAAATATAGCAAACAATCGTGTTATTTCAACAACACTAGCAAAAAAATAAAGTATAATTAGCACGTCTCTTGCACACCGGATATGCGAGCGAGATAAAAAGTGACAAGAACAATGAGAGGGAAGCGAGGTCGCGAGATTTATCTATGTATCCTAGATACATGTGGATTTACTTATATAGATGGTATTTAGAATAATGTGCTTGTATTGTGAGCCCTTCTATTTACCAAATATAGCCTTATACTTGTAGAATTTTTATTGTGAACCCATATATTTACTCTTTTGTTATCTGAACTCATCTCTGTATTTCAAGTATAATTTTTAACTTTATATTGTCTGTGCTGCACAAATACTCATACGTTTTCTAAACAAACAAATCTTTTGATTCATCTAGGAATATTTCAATCACGTATGACTAGCATCAAACAAAGAAAACTCATTTTTAATACTTGATCTAGATATGTCTGCTTTGTTTGCAAAAGGTGTATAATTTTCCATTCTCTCACGAGCTCATTTCCTCCCCGATTTTCCCCTTCTTCAACGAGCTCAATTCAAGGGCATTTTATCTTTGATATGCATTATAAGTTTCTTAGTTTTTCAAGTTATGTTAGTTTGTATTTCTTTATCTCTTTGTGTTTTTCTATTTATTGGATTTTAGGGTTGAGTGTCATTGATTTTTCTAAAATTTTTTGGAGAATTTATTTTGATTTGTGCCTGATGTTAGTGTAATTGTCACGACCCAAATCGGGGCCGCGACTGGCACCCACATCTACCCTCCTATGTGAGCGAACCAACCAATCTAACCTTTAACATTTTAATACAATATCAACAAAAGAAATGCGGAAGACTTAAACTCATTAATAAAAACAATTCAAAACTATTATTATTATCCCCAAAATCTGGAATTCATCATCACAAGAACATCTATGATCAAATTACTAAACTAAAAATGTCTGGGAAACCAAAACAACTAAAAGCTAGTCCATGCCGGAAGTCAAGGCATCAAGACTTGAAGAAGAAGACCCAGTCCAAGCTAGACGCATTAGCTCACCCTGAATTTCCGAAGGTAGTGAAGACTGGCTAGATCTACTGTTGAGTTAAAATTGACGGAACGTTTGCTGCATTACACAAATAACCAAGAAGAAAACATAAAAGAAGGGGGTCAGTACAACCACAAGTACTGAGTAGATATCATCGGCCAACTCAAAATAGAAGATAATATATATCAAGTAATATCATAAATCAACTATAAACTCAACATGTAGCAACAACAAGTACTATAAAGTTCATCCATGAGGGCTCAAGCCTCAATACCATACTCATTTGGGAATTAAGTTTGTTAGATTGAGTATATTTATCATCTTTCAAGATTCATTATCTTTCTTCCTATTGTGTCGGTACATGACACTCCGATCCCCTACCACTATGTGTCGGTACGTGACACTCCGATCCCCTAATTCTACATGTCGATTCGTGACACCCGATCCCCTATATGTGTCGGTACGTGACACTCCGATCTCCTATATGTGTTGGAACGTGACACTCCGATCCCCTACATGTGTCGGTACGTGAAACTCCGATCCCCTAATTCTATGTGTCGGAACGTGACACTCCAATCCACTAACATCATTCTATCCATTCATCACGCCTTCTCTATACCAAGGCATCACCAATCCCATTACTTTAATTCATCAAGACTTCTTTTATACCAAGGCATCATCATTAATATCATAGATTAAAGTTTCTTTCAAGATTTGGGATTCAATGGTTTTCATCATGCTTGTTTTATCAAAATCACATAATCATATTCATGCAAGCATACAATTAAGCATATAGACAGGTTTACAATACTACCAACACATATCATGCGCTATTAAGAGTCTACTACGAATAGCATGAAAACCATAACCTACCTCCACCGAAGACTAGAGTCAACAAGCAATTTCCCAAGCTTTATTTTCTCCTCTTTGATCGACTGCTCTCTCTCTCTCTTTCTTGTTCTTTCTGTTTTCTTATGTTCAAACCCTCTTTCTTTTACCCTAATTAACATATAATTAAGTGTAAAAGAGGACAATAAAACCCACTAATTAACTTAAGGTTACCTCTTTTAACCCCCAAGTAATTAGACTTATTAATATTAACCCTCTAACTTTATAATTAAGGAAAGAATAGTCAAAAACGTCCCTTAAAACGTGTAAAGAAATCCGATTCTGCGTGGGATTTGCGCAACCTGTGACGGGCCGTCGTGCCTGCGACGGTCCGTCACGATGGTCGTCGCAAGGACCAGGACTCCATTTTTCACCAAGGACACGGTGACGGTCCGTCACACCTGTGACGGTCCGTCCTGCAAGTCCGTTACGAAGTCCAGAGAGTCGATTTTTAGTACCCAATTTCAGAATTTCTAAGTATATTGAAACGAGACCCTGCGACGGTCCGTCGTGCCTGTGACGGTCCGTCATGGTGTCCGTTGCCTCAGCCCATTTTCCAGAAATAAAATCTGCTGCCCAAAACGACTAAACAGGTCGTTACAAAAGATACCAATTTACCCATCGTTCGTCCCCGAACGATCAAAAGAAGAAAAACAATGGCGAAAAGGAGTACCTGAATCTGTAAACAGATGTGGGTATTTTTCTTGCATATCTGCCTCCTTCTCCCAAGTAGCCTCTTCAACCGGTCGATTCTTCCATTGAACTTTGATGGATGCAATCTCTCTCGACCTCAATTTGCGAACTTCTCTATCTAATATAGCAACTGGTTCCTCCTCATAAGTCAAATTCTCATCAAGCAAAACTGAATCCCAACGGATGATGTAGTTTCCATCCCCATGGTATCTTTTCAACATGGACACATGAAATACCGGATGCACTCCGGACAGCCCTGGAGGTAAGGCTAATTTAAGCCACCTCCCTACTCGCTTAGTACCTCAAATGGTCCAATATACCTTGGACTTAACTTACCTCTTTTGCCAAACCGCATCACCCCTTTCATGGGTGAAACTTTCAACAAGACTTGTTCACCCTCCATGAACTCCAAGTCTCTAACCTTTCGGTCTGCATACTCCTTTTGTCTACTTTGCGCCGCTAGAAGCTTTTCTTGAATGCCCTTCACCTTTTCTAACGAATCCCTCAAGAGGTAAGTACCCCAAGGTCTAACCTCAAATGCATCAAACCAACCAATGGGAGATCTACACCTCCTCCCACACAATGCTTCAAATGGAGCCATATCAATACTGGCGTGATAGCTATTATTGTATGAAAACTCTGCCAAAGGTAAAAAGCTATCCCAATGACCACCAAATTCTATCACACATGCACGAAGTATATCCTCTAACACTTGAATCGTTCGCTCAGACTGACCATCGGTCTGAGGGTGAAATGCAGTGCTAAGGTCCAACCTAGTACCCAATTCAGCATGCAATGTTTTCCAAAACTTAGAAGTAAACTGCGTACCTCTGTCTGATATGATGGATAGTGGAACCCCATGCAATCGAACGATTTCTGAGATGTAGATTTTTGCTAACTTCACTGTATTGTAAGTCACCTTGACCGGAATGAAATGATCAGACTTAGTTAACCTATCAACAATCACCCAAATGGAGTCATACTTACCCATTGTCTTTGGAAGACCAACCACAAAGTCCATTGCCATTTTCTCCCACTTCCATTCAGGAATGGGCATTCTCTGAAGCGTTCCTCCGGGCCTCTGGTGTTCATACTTTACTTGTTGACAGTTTGGACATTTGGCAATAAAGTCAACAATATCGCGCTTCATTCTACTCCACCAAAAGTGTTGCTTTAGGTCACGATACATCTTGGTTGCACCCGGATGTATAGAATACCTTGTACTATGAGCCTCTGTCAGAATAGTGTTGATCAGATTATCGACGCGGGGTACACATACCCTTCCCTTAATCCTCAAAACACCTTCCTCATCAATTGTTGCTTCTTTAGCCTCTCCTTGCAACACTTTATCTCGAATCCGGATCAATTTCTCATCATCAAACTGCTTCCCCTTAATCTTGTCAAGGAAGGAGGATCTTGCCTCCACACAAGCTAACAATCCTCCCTTCTCATTTACTTCTAACCTCACGAGGTCATTAGCCAAAATCTGCACTTCTCTAGCCAATGGGCGTCTAGAAGCTTGCAAATGAGCTAGACTTCCCATGCTTCCCGCCTTTCTACTCAAGGAATCTGCCACAACATTCGCCTTCCCCGGATGATACAAGATAGTGATATCGTAGTCCTTCAGTAGTTCCATCCATCTCCTTTGTCTCAAGTTCAAATCTTTCTGAGTAAAGACATACTGTAGACTACGATGATCCGTATAGATTTCACACTTAACCCCATATAAATAATGCCTCCATTGCTTCAATGCAAACACTACCGCGGCCAATTCCAAGTCATGAGTTGGATAGTTACGTTCATGCACTTTTAATTGTCTTGAAGCATAAGCAATCACGTTCTTCTCTTGCATTAGCAGTGCACCCAAACCTGAATAGGATGCATCACAATAAACAATGAAGTTCTTACCCTCTACCGGCAAGGTGAGGATAGGTGCGGTAGTCAACAAAGTCTTGAGTTTCTGAAAACTTTCTTCGCACTCATCCGACCATACAAATGGAACATTCTGCTTAGTCAAGTTCATCAATTGGGAAGCAATAGAAGAGAATCCCTTGACAAATCAGCGGTAGTAGCTAGCTAACCCAACAAAACTCCGTATTTCTG
Organism: Solanum corneliomulleri; assembly: GCA_027704805.1. Lineage (NCBI taxonomy): Eukaryota > Viridiplantae > Streptophyta > Magnoliopsida > Solanales > Solanaceae > Solanum > Solanum corneliomulleri. Next base: position 4,896 of record JAKWIY010001822.1, on the reverse strand, counting down.
ACACATTAGTGGGCCTTACCCAATTCTTCACTGTCTCAATCTTAGAAGGATCCACCATCACTCCATCCTTAGAAACTACATGCCCCAAGAAGGACACTGCATCTAGCCAAAACTCACACTTAGAGAACTTGGCATAAAGCTTTTTCTCCCTCTACATTTCCAATACCATTCTCAAATGCTCCTCATGTTCCTTCTTGCTTTTAGAGTATATCAGTATATCATCAATAAACACGATCACAAAGAGATCCAAATATGGCTTAAAAATCCCATTCATCAAGCTCATGAACGCAGCAGGGGCATTCATAAGACCAAAGGACATCACTACAAATTCATAATGCCCATACCTAGTCCGAAAAGCGGTCTTTGGCACATCCGTTGCCCGTATTTTCAATTGATGATAACCGGATCTCAAGTCGATCTTCGAGAAGACACAAGTACCTTGTAGTTGATCGAATAAGTCATCAATGCGAGGAAGAGGATACTTGTTCTTAATAGTTACCTTGTTCAACTGCCGGTAGTCTATGCACATCCGAAAACTACCATCCTTCTTCTTCACAAACAAAACCGGAGCACCCCAAGGAGATGCCTTTGCTCAACAACTCTTGATGTTGTGCCTTTAACTCTCTTAATTCGGCGGGAGCCATTCTATATGGGGGTATAGAAATGGGGCGAGTACCCGGTTCAAGATCGATACAGAAGTCAATATCCCTATTTGGTGGCATACCAGGAAGATCTGCAGGGAACACATCCAAAAACTCACAGACTACCGAAACCGACTCAATCGAAGGTACTTGGGTAGTGTCATCCTTGAGATGTGCCAAGAAAGCTAAACACCCTTTACTAACCATTTTCTTCGCATGAAGAAAGGATATGATACGCACCGGATTGGAAGTGTAGTCACCCTCCCACACTAACGGATCTGTCCCAGGCTTGGCTAACGTCACAGTTTAAGCATTACAATCCAAGATCGCAAATTGAGGAGAAAGCCAAGTCATACCCAGAATTACATCAAAATCGACCATTTCTAAAATGACCAAATCTACATAAGTGTTGCTCCCCACAAAATTTACCAAACAAGACCTATATACCTTTTCGACTACCACAGACTCTCCCACCGGAGTAGAAACACGAATAGGCATGTCAAGTAATTCACAATGCAAATTTAGATCGTTAGCAAATGAGGAAGATACATAAGAAAAGGTGGATCCGGGATCAAACAATAGAGAAGCCATGCAATCACAAACCAGAAGGTTACCTGTGATGACAGCATCAGATGTCTTCGCCTCCGATCTCCCAGGGAAAGCGTAACAATGGGCCCTATCACCAGTCTGTCTGTTGCCCCTACCATGTTGGGTCGTAGTGGCTCCAGTTTGCCCATCACCTCTGCCGTTGTGGTGACCACCATTACCTCGACCACCACGTCCTCCAGAAAAGCGGCCTCTACCATGACCACCTCTACCTCTAGCTATTGGGGGTCTGTAACTCTGTTTTGGACAATTCCTCCTAATATGTCCAATCTCCCCACATCCATAACACTCTCTGGAGTCAGGCATAGGTCTCTCAGAGTAGTGTTGACTGTTCTGAGGTGGACACCCAACTACAGTCTGTAGTGAAGACTGAATTGGTCGACTTGAGTAACCTCTGGAGCTCTGTCCTCTAGAGTAAGAACCATTAAACTCGCCTCCCCTTCGAAACCTTTTTGATGTCAATGTCGTGGTGAAGTCATCTGGCTTCACTCCTTCCACTTCTATCATAAAGTCTACCACCTCTTGGAAGGATGTTGCCGTAGCCGCTACCTGTAAGGCTGAAATCCGCAATTCTGACCTCAACCCCTTCACAAAACGGCGAATCCGCTCTTGTGGACTGAAACAAAGTTGGGTGGCATACCTTGATAAAGCACGAAACTTAGCCTCATATGCATTAACCTTCATCCTACCTTGCTCGAGACTCAAGAACTCATCCCTTTTTCTATCTCTCAAAGTCCTTGGGATATACTTCTCCATAAACAGGGTAGATAAGGATGCCCAAGTCATAGGTGTGGCCTCTGTCGGTTGACACTCGACATGTGATCGCCACCACATTTTGGCGTTCCCTTGAAATTGATAGCTTACGAACTCAACGCCAAACCGTTCTACTATCCCCATCTTGTGTAGTAGCTCATGAAAATCAACCAGAAAATCATAAGCATCTTCAGATTCTGCACCCTTGAAGACTAGAGGTTTCAATTTCAAGAACTTACTGAAAAGTTCATGCTGATCATTTGTCATTATCGGTCCAGTAGTCAGACGTGGAAATGTGCCTATCTCCAATGAGGCATCCATGCGGGGAGCCATAGTAGCCGCATGTCGTACCTCTGAAATCGGAGGTGTTGGTGCAGAAACCACTGGAGGTGCCTGACCCTGATCAGATAACCCGCTAAGATAAGCAAGAACCTGATTGATCATCTCTGGGGTAGGTTGGGGTGGCATTTCCTCATTCTACCCTTGTTCATTCTCCCCTTCCTCACCCTCTCTTACTACCTCCTCAGTCGGTGGAGGAGTCACCGCCCTAGCATCAGATGGACTAGGTGCTCGTCCTCTTCCTCTAGAGGACGTCCTCTCACGACCTCTACCGCGGCCTCTTGCCACTGTTCTTCCTCGAGCCACAGCCCCAGTGGCTGGCTCAGATGTTTCTTGTCTTGCCGTTGTTGTTGCTGGTGCGGTCGTTGCTCTAGTTCTAACCATCTGCGAAATAGAATGAAGATGGTCATATACCAATTTGTATCACCTAGATACCAATTGGACTCAAGTAGTAGCACAAAAGAATAATGAAAGAATGGAATTTTCCTAAAGTCTTATAGCCTCTCAAAGAAAAGTAAAGGCGTCCCCCTACCGTTCCTTAAGACTCTACTAGACTCGTTCTTGTGTGATGAGACCAATGAACCTAATGCTCTCATACCAAGTTTGTCACGACCCAAATCGGGGCCGCGACTGGCACCCACATCTACCCTCCTATGTGAGCGAACCAACCAATCTAACCTTTAACATTTTAATACAATATCAACAAAAGAAATGCGGAAGACTTAAACTCATTAATAAAACAATTCAAAACTATTATTATTATCCCCAAAATCTGGAAGTCATCATCACAAGAACATCTATGATCAAATTACTAAACTAAAAATGTCTAGGAAACCAAAACAACTAAAAGCTAGTCCATGCCGGAAGTCAAGGCATCAAGACTTGAAGAAGAAGACCCAGTCCAAGCTAGACGCATTAGCTCACCCTGAATTTCTGAAGGTAGTGAAAACTGGCTAGATCTACTGTTGAGTTGAAATTGACGAAACGTTTGCTGCATTACACAAATAACCAAGAAGAAAACATAAAAGTAGGGGGTCAGTACAACCACAAGTACTGAGTAGATATCATCGGCCAACTCAAAATAGAAGATAATATATATCAAGTAATATCATAAATCAACTATAAACTCAACATGTAGCAACAACAAGTACTATCAAGTTCATCCATGAGGGCTCAAGCCTCAATACCATACTCATTTGGGAATTAAGTTTGTTAGATTGAGTATATTTATCATCTTTCAAGATTCATTATCTTTCTTCCTATTGTGTCGGTACATGACACTCCGATCCCCTACCACTATATGTCGGTACGTGACACTCCGATCCCCTAATTCTACGTGTCGGTTTGTGACACCCGATCCCCTATATGTGTCGGTACGTGACACTCCGATCCCCTATATGTGTTGGAACGTGACACTCCGATCCCCTACATGTGTCGGTACGTGACACTCCGATCCCCTAATTCTATGTGTCGGAACGTGACACTCCGATCCACTAATACTATGTGTCGGAACGTGACACTCCGATCCACTAACATCATTCTATCCGTTCATCACGCCTTCTCTATACCAAGGCATCACCAATCCCATTACTTTAATTCATCAAGCCTTCTTTTATACCAAGGCATCATCATTAATATCATAGTTTAAAGTTTCTTTCAAGATTTGGGATTCAATGGTTTTCATCATGCTTGTTTTATCAAAATCACATAATCATATTCATGCAAGCATACAATTAAGCATATAGACAGGTTTACAATACTACCAACACATATCATGCGCTATTAAGAGTCTACTACGAATAGCATGAAAACCATAACCTACCTCCACCGAAGACTAGAGTCAACAAGCAATTTCCCAAGCTTTGTTTTCTCCTCTTTGATTGACTGCTCTCTCTCTCTCGTTCTTGTTCTTTCTGTTTTCTTATGTTCAAACCCTCTTTCTTTTACCCTAATTAACATATAATTAAGTGTAAAAGAGGACAATAAAACCCACTAATTAACTTAAGGTTACCTCTTTTAACCCCCAAGTAATTAGACTTATTAATATTAACCCTCTAACTTTATAATTAAGGAAAGAATAGTCCAAAACGTCCCTTAAAACGTGTAAAGAAATCTGATTCTGCCTGGGATTTGCGCAACCTGTGATGGGCCGTCGTGCCTGCGACGGTCCGTCACGATGGTCGTCGCAAGGACCAAGACTCCATTTTTCACCAAGGACACGGTGACGGTCCGTCACACCTGTGACGGTCCGTCCTGCAAGTCCGTTACGAAGTCCAGAGAGTCGATTTTCAGTACCCAATTTCAGAATTTCTAAGTATATTGAAACGAGACCCTGCGACGGTCCGTCGTGCCTGTGACGGTCCGTCATGGTGTCCGTTGCCTCAGCCCATTTTCCAGAAATAAAATCTGCTGCTCAAAACGACTAAACAGGTCGTTACAGTAATATGCTTTTGTTGTGGGTGTTATGACTTCGAAAGATTTCAATAGAATATTTCGTAAGTTTGAGCAGATTCTAGGATTTATTCGTCTAATCTCAATTTCACCTAAACTTCTAAAC
>JAKWIY010001821.1:0-15045 GCA_027704805.1 Solanum corneliomulleri | reverse complement strand
TAGGTTTGGAGACCATTATCAAGTTGGCAAAGAGATTGATGAAACTGATGTCAATTTGAGAAATTGAAGGTGTTGATCCATTCTTAAATTTTTAGGTCTAAGTCTTCATGGCAGCATTTTGAATTGTTTATGTTTTTGTTTGTATTTTTCATTTCAGCTGAAAGTTTATTCTGGGATTTGAGATTGTGAAAGATTATTTTTATTTAAAATGAAAATGTTCTCTTTTTCAAAGTAGATTTTGTGAGCAAAAATGTTGTATGAAGTGTTTTGTTAATGGCTTAATCTTTTAGCAAATTCATTGACATTCTACAAGCTCACTGGAAAAGCCTGATATTAGAAAGAAAGTTATACGTAAATCCTTCTATGTGGTCGATCATCAGTGTCACTGTTAAAGTAGGTCTTACGTCTAACTCACACCCCAAAAGCTAGCTCAAAGGGAGGTGGATTTCCCAAGCCTTATAAGGAGTCCACCCATCTCATTAACCACTGATGTGAGACTTTAGTCATTTTTTAACACCCCACTTTTATTAAGTCGGTTAGCTCACTATAAAAGGGCATGAACGACTCATTGTTATTAGAGCAAATAGAATATAAGCCCAATGAAGTTCTTCTTCTTTCTAAACCTTTATTCTTTGTTCGACTATAGTATATATTTCTTAACATTTATCGTCACTAACATTTTAACTGAAACTAGCGGTCTGAGGCATTCTTGACTTGCTTAACTGTGACTTTCTAAATCCTTTCCCAAATTCTTGTTATCTGATTTAAATAATCGATAAACTGGACTTGGTGAAGGCATCTGATCCATCACCTATTGTTCCCCGGGGTGCTTGAGCACTTGCATAATTTTTCAATACAAGATCAAACATATATAGGTTAATCTTTAGTGGAACCACCAAAATCATGTCCAAGGTCTCTGACCTACGACATATCATGTTGTTTGACATTTGAAAGATGTACGTGTGGAAACCTGATTTGGGGTAGGGAATCTTAACTGAGTTTTGTTTTGTAGGAATTGATCATTTTTCTAAATATGACATAGTTGTGGAAGCCCCGATATTGCTCAAGATGTGGTAAAATGACCTTGACGGGGATCACAAACGAACTACTCAACATGGTTGGTTGACCCGAGCTGATTGAAGTCCTAACATGCTATTGGGACAACAAAAAATGGAGTTCCGATTTGGAACCATGGAAATTACCCCGATAGTTGAGGAAATTCGGAACTACATTGACACAATTGGTACAGGGTTGGAAAGAAGAGTAAGGAAACAAGAAGAAATCTTAATCCCTAACAATCCTTCCGTCGAAGATATTATCAGATTGCTTGGATTAGGAAAGGATTACGCTTACTGGTCCATATATTCTAGTATCGCATTTATAGACCTCTACGTCAAATTTGGGAATGCAAGCTTTTGGGCAAGTTATAACCAAGAGTTCATAGTCACCTACAGGGAATGAAATGAAATCAGACCTTTAGTATTCACTGTCGTGCTATTGGGTACTATGGTTTTTCCACACGGCCCGAGCCTAAGTATCAACACTCAAGCGATAATGCCTGCACACACTCTATTCCACAGACACCTGAGTCAAGGGTAGGTGAAGTATTATACCATTGCTCCGTCATTCTGTCAAACATGTATCGAGCTTTGGGAAAATTCAAAGAGGGAGATCACTACTTTTAAGGTTGTAACCTGCTTCTCCAATGGTGGATACTAAGCCATTTGGTGAACATGGAACTCAACAGCTGCATAACCTCGATGATAAAAACACTCTCATGGATTTGAACAATGTGCTGTTTTGGGATAATCTAGGGAACCGAAAGACTAGAGGAAGATGGGCTGACATCTTTTCCAAGGTAAGGGAAGAAGATAACCAATTGATGCTCGATTGCTTCATCTCAAAGGATATCGATGTAGGGGGCCACATATAACTCGTGTTTCCACTACCAGGTATTCAGGGAATCCGTTCTTATGCACCCTTTAGAGTTCTAAGATAGTTTAGGAGAGAGAAAGTCACGCCTCAAGAGGCATACTATCATATCTACGTATATGACATTGGGGACAATAAAGTGGATGATGCTACAGAATGCAGAGGCCATACTAATGAACAAAGAAAACATTGCTCTAGATCGATTTATCACCAGATATGATGAATCTTACAAGATTTGGTTGAAAAATGATATACAAATTAACTCATCTCCAGTCCCAAATAGTTGCCGCAACGTTGAAGACAAAGAGGCCAAAACTGTGATCGAGCTAAGAGAGGTAAAATGGGAAGCTCGAGAAATACATTTTGATGAGCCTGACTTATGGGTTGAAGATTATTTGGATGAGATGCAATACCGGGATTGGGAAGAAAAAGGACGCCGGAGCAAGGGTTACCTGTTAATGCTACGGTACACTTTTCAACAACACAAGAAACAGGAAAGTAGCATAGAAGCAGGGCCATCAGGGTCCGAGTAGTGGACTTTGCCCATGTGTGGGTTTTACTATATGTATTTCTATCTTTATAAGACCTTGTGTGGACTTTCCTTTGTTGTATTTCGGTAGGCTTACGCTTTCAAATGAGCTCTGCATGGGCCATTTCTTTTCATTTGTCCTCTATTTCCCATGTTTGATTTCCCCCTTTTGAACATTATTTCTTATATGGGAAATTTGCTTGGGGGGATAACTAAATGGTTCAAATCTACACACACATCTTCAAATGTGCTAGGCCTATCCTTGACACGAAATGGTCCCCCCTTACTTGTTTCGGACGCGTGTTGGTCTCTTGTATGCTTTAATTGCTTATGTGATATTGCTGCTTTGAATGCGGATATTTTGACCCACTCCCTTTAAAAGTCTCCAAAAAATATCTAAAAAGTGTAAGTCACTACCCCGAAATTGTCCGACCAAAATTCCCAAAGTCTTAAGTTTCAAATAGTCAATTACTAAAACATTATTTTGTCATCTCACGAAAAGTAAAATAATGGCTATGAAAAAAACGCAAGAACACCAAGATAGGACCAAATAGAGAGGATTGTAGAGGAAATTGAAACGGGTTACACATGAGATCCAAGAAACTAGAGAAAGGGGGTTAAAATTTGAAATCGTCACTACAATCTTCAAAGCCGCAACTACGACGCTAAACGAAGATTTGACAGCCAAGATGGAGAAAGGAAAGAACATCGAGACAGATCCAAATGGGGAGGATTTGAGGATGAATATGCTCAAACAAAAGGCTCTAGAGATGAGAGAAAGAGAAATAGAAGTTGACCTAGCTACCACAAATGTGCAAGAAAAAACTGCAGCACTAGATGAGTAGTTGGCGACTAACATGGCACAATTGGGAGGGAAAATAAGGCTTTCAACGAGGACATAACTATGAAGCTTGAGAAGATACACAGATAATGCCTCCTTTAAAAAAAGTCACTAGTGGTCCCAAAGACAATCACCCTGGAGCTACTGAATAGGACATCGACGAGTTAGAGATTGTCTATAAATCTCATTTTCAAGGACGTCTGGCGGAGGGGGACAAAAAGATCACTCTCGAGACGTATCTTCAAAAGTATTGTGTAAGAGTGGAAGTCATTATGTGTGCTATCATCTATGAGGGCCTTCAGACTAAGGTATTATAAAACCTAGTGGGAGAATCACTTCCCATGTTGGATATAGGGACATTCGCAAGACTTGTGTGTGTCATCCCAGCCAGAAAGGGCACACAATAGAAAAATATGTGGAGTTTAAGACTGTAGTTCACTACCTATTTGGTACTGACATAGTTATGAACAGGTGGGATGACGACATTATCATTACGTGTGATGAACCAAGGCTCGATATACTGATCACTGAGACGACTGATTTTTATATTTGCTCCTTCACGCCTTTCAAGAAAACAATGTTGGAGGTCTACTTGCAGTTTGTTCAAAAGATTATATGCCCTTGAAAGTGAAGTTCGGAAGTGTTTCCCCTACCACCAGGCCATTGATCATAGCATTGAAGAATGCCTTGAATTTCACCACGACGTAGAATCCCTCGTTAAACATAGGAAATATTCAAGTTGAGGTTGTCTTCTATGACTAATGCAACAACAAGGTGAAGAATGGTTGAGATGGAGTCACATTTATATTTAGAATATTTATGGGTTTTTTTTTCAATTTCCTAGTTATTGTTGAGAATAAATGAATGAAAACAAGTCTTTCCTTTTGAACTTGAACCACGCTGGACCTGAATTCCTTGTGAGATACGTAGGCAGCCTTCAAGGCCCGACCCCTATCTTTCAAAAGTTTCATTCTCCCCTTTTCATTCTACAAGAAGATGTAATATCTAGATCAACGCCGAAAGAGATGCAATAAGAAAACCTTAGCTCAACGTGATTAAACCTTTATGAGATAGTCCCAATTTAAAACAAGTAGATTTATGCTTATTCAAAATCAATCCCCCATTACTCATTGGTTAAAATGTCCTCAAATAAAGAAATTTTCTATATTTACATGCTCTATACGTGATATTTTGCATAGTGTATTCTGATTTCAAACTAACAAATTTGTCTTTCAGTTATTTTCCTTACACAAGTACTCAAAACTGGTCTATGTCGATAAAATTGGCTGATCATACCTATTTTATAAGATCTAAAGGCCCTATAGATTCATTTACCGACCAAGGTTCACATAAGGTAAAAGCAGCAACATGTGATAACAACAAAGAAATCAGTCTTACTTCCGTCGTAGTGGCTCAACCCTCCATCACCGATCAAAATAAAAATTCGAGGTCTTTCTATATTTTTTATAGATTTGAGATTTTGCTAAAATTTAGTCGTTAAGGTTATTTTGAATATGATCTCTTTGGGGGTTAGTCTCACATGATATTGCATAACAATTTCTTTACTACCAATGATATTGCTCACAGGATTATTCGCTCATAATGTGTACACATTCTTGAGAGTTCATGTCAAATTGATGATTTACATGAGAATTAGGAATTGATAGAGTCTAGAAAGAGACATTTGTTCGAATTTGCATATCATCCACACCCTTAGTTGCCGATTTGCACTTCTTTATCCTTGATTTCCTTGATTAAATTATGCATGCATCATGATTTTGTTCTCTTAAAAGAGTTTTAAGGAGCAATCGTAAGAGTCATTTATGTTATTAGCTTAGTCTTAATATTTTTTTATGATTTGTCGTGCTGATTTGTTGGTCACTCTAATGTTGTTCACTTTAATTATAAGAGTGTATTAAGATTTTTTTTTTATCCCATGCTAATGAGAATCACTTGGGTTTAGCATCTAAAATGTCATGACCCAAAACTGAGCCGCGACTGGCACCCACACTTACCCTCCTATGTGAGCGAACCAACGAATCTAAACACCAACATTTTAAACATAATGAACAAAATACAATGCGGAAGACTTAAACTCATTAATGAAAACCAATTCAATAACTATTATTCCCCAAAATCTGGAAGTCATCATCACAAGAACATCTATGATCAAATTACTAAACTAAGAGTATTCTAAGAAGCTAAAACAAGTAAAAGCTAGTCCATGCCGGAACTTCAAGGCATCAAGACATGAAGAAGAAGATCCAGTCCAAGCTAGAAGCATTGGCTCACCCTGAAAGATCCGGTGCGACGAAGACTGGCTAGAATTGCGGTTGAGTTGAAGATGACGGTACGTTTGCTGCACTCCACATATAACAAGAAGAAAACATAAAAGTAGGGGTCAGTACAAAACACGGGTACTGAGTAGATATTATCGGCCAACTCAAAATAGAAAACAGTATATATCAAGTAATATTATAAAATCAACTACAATACTCAACATGCAGCATTTACAATTACCATGACTCTTGGTCACAACACCAAGCACATCAATGAGGACTCACGCCTCCCCATCATACTCATTTGGGAATTAGGTTCATTAAATTGAGTATATTAACATATTTCAAGATTCATTATCTTTATTCCCCTCCTGTCGGTACGTGACACTCCGCTCCATATACTATCCTTGTGTCGGAACGTGACACTCCGATCCTCATATACTATCCTGGTAACGGAACGTGGCACCCGATCCATATACTATCCTGGTGTCAGAACGTGACACTCCGATCCTCATATTCTATCCTGGTACCGGAATGTGGCACCCGATCCATATACTATCCTGGTGTCGGAACGTGACACTCCGATCCTCATATTCTATCCTGGTACCGGAACGTGGCACCCGATCCATATACTATCCTGGTACCGGAACGTGGCACCCGATCCTCTATTTCTATCCTGGTACCGGAACATGGCACCCGATCCCCTCACCACTTTCGTTTATCAAGCCTTATTTTATACCAAGGCATCATCACTAACAAAGTAGATTAGGGTTTCTTTTCAAGATTTAGGATTCAATAGCTTTATCATGCTTGTTTATTCACAATTATATAATCACATTCATGCAAGCATACAATTAAGCATATAGAAAATGAGATAATATTACCAACACATATCATTCGCTATTAAGAGTCTACTACGAATAGCATAAAAACCATAACCTACCTCCACCGAAGAATTGAAATCAAGCAAGCTAATCCTAAAAATCCTTGCTTTCCTCTTCGTTCCTCTCTCTCTCTCTCTCTCTTGATCGATTATCCCTCTCTTTTGTTCTTTCTATTTTTCTTATTCAAACCCTCTTCCTTTTACCCTAATTAGCATATAATTAAGTATAAAAGATGGCAATAGTGATCCACTAATTAACTCAAGGTTACCTCTTTTAACCCCCAAGTAATTGAGTTATTAATATTAAACCACTAACTTTATAATTAAAGCAGGAATAGTCCAAAACGTCCCTTAAACATTTAAAGAAATCCGACCCAGCCTGGGATTACACAGTCTATGACGGCCCGTCGTGCCTGCGACGGTCCGTCCTGCAGGTCCGTCACAAAGTTCAGAGACTCAATTTCCTTGAAGAGCCTGTGACGGCCCGTCGTGCCTGCGACGGTCCGTCCTGCTGCTTCCGTCACAGAGTTCAGAGACTCAATTTCTGTGGAAGATGTGTGACGGTCCGTCATTCCCATGACGGTCCGTCCTGCCATGTCGTCACGAAGTTCAGAGAGTCGATTTCAGTACCCATATTCCAGAATTTCTAAGTGTTTTGGAACGAGACCCCCTCGACGGTCCGTCGTGCCCATGACGGTCCGTCGCAGGGTCCGTTGTCTCAGCCAGTTTTTCCAGAAATAAAATCTGCTGCTCAAAACGACTAAATAGGTCGTTACAATAGATACCAATTTAACCATCGTTCGTCCTCGAACGATCACGAGAAAAGAAACAAGGGCGAAAAGGATTACCTGAATCTGTAAACAGATGTGGGTATCTTTCTTGCATGTCAGCCTCCTTCTCCCAAGTGGCCTCTTCAACTGGTCGATTCTTCCATTGAACTTTGATGGATGCAATCTCCCTCGACCTCAAATTGCGGACTTCTCTATCTAAAATAGAAACAGGCTCCTCCTCATAAGACAAATTTTCATCAAACAGAACTGAATCCCAACGAATGATGTAGTTTCCATCCCCATGGTATCTTTTCAACATAGACACATGAATAACCGGATGCACTCCGGAAAACCCTGGAGGCAAGGCTAACTCATAAGCCACCTCCCCTACTCGCTTAAGTACTTCAAAGGGACCAATATACCTTGGGCTTAGTTTACCTCTTTTACCAAACCGCATCACCCCTTTCATGGGCGAAAACTTCAGCAAGACTTGCTCACCCTCCATAAACTCCAAATCTCTAACCTTTCGATCTGCATATTCCTTTTGCCTACTTTGCACCGCTAAAAGCTTTTCTTGAATAGATTTCACCTTCTCTATTGAATCTCTCAACAGATTAGTACCCCAAGGTCTAACCTCAAATGCATCAAACCAACCAATGGGAGACCTACATCTCCTCCCATACAATGCTTCGAATGGAGCCATATCAATGCTTGAGTGATAGCTATTGTTGTAGGAGAACTCTGCCAAAGGTAAGAAGCTATCCCAATGGCCACCAAATTCTATCACACATGCACGAAGCATATCCTCCAACACTTGAATCGTTCGTTCAGACTGACCATCGGTCTAAGGATGGAACGCAGTACTAAGGTCCAACCTAGTACCCAACTCCGCATGCAATGTTTTCCAAAACTTAGAAGTAAACTATGTACCTCTATCTGATATGATGGATAGTGGAACCCCATGCAATCGAACCACTTCCGAGATGTAAAGTTTGGCTAACTTCTCTGCATTGTAAGTCACCTTGACCGGAATGAAGTGAGCAGACATAGTTAACCTATCAACAATCACCCAAATGGAGTCATACTTACCCATTGTCTTTGGAAGACCAACCACGAAGTCCATTGCGATTCTCTCCCACTTCCATTCCGGAATGGGCATTCTCTGAAGTGTTCCTCCGGGACTCTGGTGTTCATACTTTACTTGTTGGCAATTTGGACATTTGGCAACAAAATCTACAATATCACGCTTCATTCTACTCCACCAAAAGTGTTGCTTTAGGTCACGATACATCTTGGTTGCACCAGGGTGTATAGAATACCTTGAACTATGAGCCTCTGTCAGAATAGTGTTGATCAAATCATTGACGAGGGGTACACATACCCTTCCCTTAATCCTCAACACACCTTCCCCATCGATTGTTGCTTCCTTAGGCTCTCCTCGCAACACTTTATCTCGGATCCGGATCAATTTCTCATCATTAAGCTGCTTTCCCTTAATCTTGTCAAGGAAGGAAGATCTTGCCTCCACACAAGCCAAAAATCCTCCTTTCTCATTTACATATAATCTCATAAGGTCATTAGCCAGAATCTGAACTTCTCTAGCCAATGGGCGTCTAGAAACTTGCAAATGAGCTAGACTTCCCATGCTTCCGGCCTTTCTACTTAAAGCATCTGCCACAACATTAGCTTTTCCCGGATGATACAAGATTGTGATATTGTAGTCCTTCAGTAGTTCCATCCATCTCCTCTGTCTCAAGTTCAAATCCTTCTGAGTAAAAACATACTGTAGGCTACGATGATCCGTATAGACCTCACACTTAACCCCATATAAATAGTGCCTCCATTGCTTTAATGCAAATAATACTGCGGCCAACTCCAAATCATGGGTCGGATAGTTACGTTCATGCACCTTTAATTGCCTTGAAGCATAAGAAATTACATTTTTCTCTTGCATTAGCACTGCACCCAAACCAGAATAGGATGCATCACAATAAAAAATGAAATTCTTACCTTCTACTGGCAAGGTAAGAATTGGTGCAGTAGTCAACAAGGTCTTGAGCTTCTGAAAGCTTTCCTCACACTCGTTCGACCATACAAATGGAACATTCTGCTTAGTCAAGCTTGTCAATTGGGAAGCAATAGAAGAGAACCCCTTGACAAATCAGCGGTAGTAGCTAGCTAAACCAACAAAGCTCCTTATTTCTGACACATTAGTAGGTCTTACCCAATTCTTCACTGCTTCAATCTTAGATGGATCCACCATCACTCCATCCTTAGAAACCACGTGCCCCAAGAAGGACACTGCATCTAGCCAAAACTCACACTTAGAGAACATGGCATAAAGCTTTTTCTCCCTCAACATTTCCAATACAATTCCCAAGTTCTCCTCATGTTCCTTCTTGCTCTTTGAGTATACCAATATATCATCAATGAATACGATGACAAAGAGATCCAAATATGGCTTAAAAATCCCATTCATCAAGCTCATAAAAGCAGCAGGGGCGTTCGTAAGCCCAAAAGACATTACTAAGAACTCATAATGCCCATATCTGGTCCGAAAAGTAGTCTTGGGCACATCCGTTGCCCGTATTTTCAATTGATGATAACCAGATCTCAAATCAATATTAGAGAAGAAACAAGCACCTTGTAACTGATCGAACAAGTCATCAATGCGAGGAAGAGGATACTTGTTCTTAATAGTTACCTTATTCAGTTGTCTATAGTCTATGCACATCCAAAAACATCCATCCTTCTTCTTCACAAACAAAACCGGAGCACCTCAAGGACATGCACTTGGTCTAATAAAGCCTTTGCTTAACAACTCTTGAAGTTGGGGCTTTAACTCTCTTAACTCAGCGGGAGCCATTCTATAAGGTGGTATAGAAATGGGGCGAGTACCCGGTTCCAAATCAATGCCAAAGTCAATATCCCTATCTGGTGGCATACCAGGAAGATCTGCAGGGAACACATCCAAAAACTCACGGACTACCGAAACCGACTCAATTGAGGGTACTTGGGTAGTGTCATCCTTGAGATGTGCCAAGAAAGCTAAACAACCCTTACTAACCATTGTCTTAGCACGAAGAAAGGAGATGATACGCACCGGAGTGGAAGTGTAGTCGCCCTCCCACACTAACGGATATGCCCCAGGCTTGGCTAACGTCACAGTTTTAGCATTACAATCCAAGATCGCAAAATTCGGAGAAAGCCAAGTCATACCCAGAATTACATCAAAGTCAACCATTTCTAAGATGACCAAGTCTACATAAGTATTGCTCCCCACAAAATTCACCAAACAAGACCTATATACTTTTTCAACTATCACAGACTCACCCACCGGAGTAGAAACACGAATAGGCATGTCAAGTAATTCACAATGTAAATTTAGACCATTAGCAAATGAGGAAGATACATAAGAAAATGTGGATCCAAGATCAAACAATACAGAAGCCATACAATCACAAATCAAAAGATTACCTGTGATAACAGCATCAGATGTCTCCGCTTCAGACCGCCCAGGGAAAGCGTAACAATGGGCCCTATCACCTGTCTGCCCGTTGCCCCTACCATGTTGTGAGGTAGTGGCCCCAATTTGCCCATCACCCCGGCCGTTTTGGTGACCACCATTACCTCGACCACCACGTCCTCCAGGATGACGGCCTCTTCCATGACCACCTCTACCTCTGACTGTGGGAGGTCTGTAACTCTGTCTTGGACAATACCTCTTAATGTGTCCAGTCTCCCCACATCCATAACATTCCCTAGATTCAAGCATCGGTCTCTCAGAGAAGTGTTGACCGGTCTGAGGTGGACCCCCAACTACAGTCTGTAGAAAAGACTGAATTGGTCGGACTGAGTAACCTCCGGAACCCTGTCCTCTAGAGTAAGAACCATTAAACTCACCTCCCTTTCGAAAATTTTTTGATGTCGACGCTATGGTGAAGTCATCTGGCTTTACCCCTTCCACCTCTATCACGAAGTCTACCACTTCATGAAAGGATTTTGCCGCAGCCGCTACCTGTAAGGCTGAAATCCGCAATTCTGACCTCAACTGCTTCACAAAACGGCGAATCCGCTCTTGTGGACTGAAACAAAGTTGGGTGGCATACCTGGATAATGCACGAAACTTAGCCTCATATGCAGTGACCGACATCCTGCCTTGCTCCAGGCTCAAGAATTCATCTCTTTTCCTATCCCTCAAAGTCCGGGGGATATACTTCTTTTATAAACAAGCTAGAGAATGATGCCCAAGTCATATGTGGTGCCTCTGTTGGTTGACACTCAACATGTGATCGCCACCACATTTTGGTGTTCCCTTGAAACTGATAAGTCACAAACTCAACACCAAACCGTTCTACTATACCCATCTTGTGTCGTAGCTCATGACAGTTAACCAGAAAATCGTAGGCATCCTCAGATTCAGCACCCTTGAAAACTGGAGGTTTCAATTTCAAGAACTTACTGAAAAGTTCATACTGATCATTTGTCATTATAGGCCCTATAGTCAGACGAGGAAATGTTCCTATTTCCAATGAGGCATCCATGCGGGGATCCCCAACAGCGGCCTGTCGTACTTCCGGAACCTGAGGTGCTGGTGCAGAAAACACTGGAGGTGTCTGGCCTTGATCATATAACCCGCTATGATAAGCAAGAACCTGATTAATCATCTCTGGGGTAGGTTGGGGTGGCAATTCCTCATTCTGCACTTGTTCATTCTCCCCTTCCTCACCCTCTCTTACTACTTCCTTAGTTGGTGGAGGAGTCACCGCCCTAGTACCAGATAGGCTAGGTGCTTGTCCTCTTCCTCTAGAGGACGTCCTCCCACGACCTCTTCTACGGCCTCTTGCCGCTACTCCTCTTCGAGTTACAGCCCCAGTGGCTGGCTCAGACGCTTCCTGTCTTGCCGGTGTTGGTGTTGGTGTAGTCGTTGCTCTAGTTCTGTCCATCTGCGAAATAGAGTGAAGATGGTCAAATACCAATTTGTATCACCTAGATACCAATTGGATCCAAGTAATAGCACGAAAGAAAGAATGAAAGAATGGAATTTTCCTAAAGTCTTATAGCCTCTCAAAGAAAAGTAAAGGCGTCCCCCTACCGTTCCTTAAGACACTACTAGACTCGTTCTTGTGTGATGAGACCAACGAACCTAATGCTCTGATACCAAGTTTGTCACGACCCAAAACTGAGCCGCGACTGGCACCCACACTTACTCTCCTATGTGAGCGAACCAACCAATCTAAACCCCAACATTTTAAACATAATGAACAAAATACAATGCGGAAGACTTAAACTCCTTAATGAAAACCAATTCAATAACTATTATTCCCCAAAATCTGGAAGTCATCATCACAAGAACATCTATGATCAAATTACTAAACTAAGAGTATTCTAAGAAGCTAAAACAAGTAAAAGGTAGCCCATGCCGGAACTTCAAGGCATCAAGACATGAAGAAGAAGATCCAGTCCAAGCTAGAAGCATTAGCTCACCCTGAAGATCCGGTGCGACGAAGACTGGCTAGAATTGCGGTTGAGTTGAAGATGACGGTACGTTTGCTGCACTCCACAAATAACAAAGAAGAAAACATAAAAGTAGGGGTCAGTACAAAACACGGGTACTGAGTAGATATCATCGGCCAACTCAAAATAGAAAACAGTATATATCAAGTAATATTATAAAATCAACTACAATACTCAACATGCAGCATTTACAATTACCATGACTCTTGGTCACAACACCAAGCACATCAATGAGGACTCACGCCTCCCCATCATACTCATTTGAGAATTAGGTTCATTAAATTGAGTATATTAACATATTTCAAGATTCATTATCTTTATTCCCCTCGTGTCGATACGTGACACTCCGCTCCATATACTATCCTGGTGTCAGAACGTGACACTCCGATCCTCATATACTATCCTGGTACCGGAACGTGGCACCCGATCCATATACTATCCTGGTGTCGGAACGTGACACTCCGATCCTCATATTCTATCGTGGTACCGGAACGTGGCACCCGATCCATACTACCTGGTTCTGGTGTCGGAACGTGACCTCTGATCCTCATATTCTATCCTGGTACCGGAACGTGGCACCCGATCCATATACTATCCTGGTACCGGAACGTGGCACCCGATCCTCTATTTCTATCCTGGTACCGGAACTTGGCACCCGATCCCCTAATCTCACCACTTTCGTTCATCAAGCCTTCTTTTATACCAAGGCATCATCATTAACAAAGTAGATTAGGGTTTTTTTTCAAGATTTAGGATTCAATAGCTTTATCATGCTTGTTTATTCACAATTATATAATCACATTCATGCAAGCATACAATTAAGCATATAGAAGATGAGATAATATTACCAACACATATCATTCGCTATTAAGAGTCTACTACGAATAGCATAAAAACCATAACCTACCTCCACCGAAGAATTGAAATCAAGCAAGCTAATCCTCAAAATCCTTGCTTTCCTCTTCGTTCCTCTCTCTCTCTCTCTCTTGATCGATTCTCCATCTCTTTTGTTCTTTCTATTTTTCTTATTCAAACCTCTTCCTTTTACCCTAATTAGCATATAATTAAGTATAAAAGATGGCAATAGTGATCCACTAATTAACTCAAGGTTACCTCTTTTAACCCCCAAGTAATTGAGTTATTAATATTAAACCACTAACTTTATAATTAAAGCAGGAATAGTCCAAAACGTCCCTTAAACATTTAAAGAAATCCGACCCAGCCTGGGATTACGCAATCTGTGACGGCCCGTCGTGCCTACGACGGTCCGTCCTGCAGGCCCGTCACAAAGTTCAGAGACTCAATTTCCTTGAAGAGCCTGTGACGGCCCGTCGTGCCTGCGACGGTCCGTCCTGCTGCTTCCGTCACAGAGTTCAGAGACTCAATTTCTGTGGAAGATGGGTGACGGTCCGTCGTTCCCACGACGGTCCGTCCTGCCATGTCGTCACGAAGTTCAGAGAGTCGATTTCAGTACCCATATTCCAGAATTTCTATGTGTTTTGGAACGAGATCCCCTCGACTGTCCGTCGTGCCCATGACGGTCCGTCGCAGGGTCCGTCGTCTCAGCCAGTTTTTCCAGAAATAAAATCTGCTGCTCAAAACGACTAAACAGGTCGTTACATAAAACCTGCCTGAGTCTTAGTGGACTTCGCTTTATTCCCCGCATTCTTGAAAGAGCCATAAAGGCTCAAGTTCTTCATCGAGTCAGCAGGCTAGTTTAGAAAATTGACAACATGTCCCGAAATAAAATAATGCAGACCGAACCAAGAGTTGAAGAGATTGGGTCAAAGCCCTTGTCCTTTTTATTATTTATTATTTTTGTTAGAATTTAAAGAAAGGTGATGAATTGAGCCTAAGGCCCAAAGCAAAATGAAACGGGCCCAAATACTGGTCTAAACGGACAGAAACCAGACTTGGGCCCAACGCTCCTTCCCTCTTTACTTTACGACGATTATTTACTTGCTAATATTTTACCTTTGAAAACGTTCAAATCTCCGAAAGTCATTGATTTTGTTAAACAATTAAACTAAACTCAGTCAATTTCATTTGAACATAAAGTAATAATTTTGTAAGTAAATATCCCGCTTAGTAGAATAAAATTCCATTTTCTCTCTTAAAAAAACAACTCTAACTAAAAATAGTTCAACTTTTCAATTCAAATCAAGTTAATTGATTTTAGCCAAACATTTTAATTGTCAGATAATCGCAGTAAGCAGAGTATTTTAGGTGTTGTAAAAACCTTTCTAATATGTTAAAAAGAATCCCCGAACCCCTTAAAGATTTTCAATTGAATA